>AUXI01000023.1:0-74029 GCA_000482105.1 Crithidia acanthocephali | reverse complement strand
TTTTTCTAATCGACACGCGATTGTACTAGAGTTTTCTGAGCTGGTATTGAATGCATGGAAAACTATTCAGGTGGCGCTGCTCCTTTGGTGCGCAATTCTGCTTTTTTTTATATCCCACAAATCGCTTTCGAGTTTCCTTGTAGCTCTAGAAAGCCCTTCAACAATTTGCCATTCCTCTCCCCTTCCGCCGTTGTCGCGACAATTCTTCGTGGTTTGCCTGCACTGAAAAACACTATCCGCATTCAAAGCTATCATCCTTCACGGTTTACCAACCATCTAAAAATAAAAGAAGAAGATTTTAAAACAACTTCATCACTTTTTTTTTTTTTATTACATCCCGCTTCTGCAATGCCGTCTGAGATCCAGCGTCAGCGTCACGTGCCACTGGAAGGCACGACCAATCTCCGCAACCTCGGCGGCTACCGCACCAAGGACGGCTCCAAGACGACGAAGTGGGGCGTGTTGTACCGCTGTGACCAGCTGGCGGAGGTGCCGGCCGACCTGGCACAGAGTGTTCTGGTGGACCAGCTGCACATCCACGCCACCTACGACCTACGCGCCGACAAGGAGGTGGCGGTGAAGCACTACGACATCCCGCGCATCACCCGCAATGCTGTTCCGATCGATACGACGCAGATGGCGCGATGGGTGAAGGAGGGCGAAGACCTGCACAGTGGACCGGTGACCTTTCGCGTGATGCAGGAGATCTACCGCGAGTTTGTGCGGACCTTTGGTATGACGGTCGGCTCTATAATTAAAGGCATCCTGGCCAGTGGGCCGTCATCTGAAAACGCGTCGCTCATCCACTGCACGGCTGGCAAGGACCGCACGGGGTGGTCTGTCTACGTGCTGCTGACCCTATTGGACATCAACGAAGAGGACAAGCGCAAGGACTATCTGCTGACGAACACGTACTTCAAGACGCCAAAAGACGCCTATGATTACTTGGGAGGTCTCGGCATGTCGGAAGATGCCATGAAAGTCCTGTGGAGCGTCTTTGATGAGTTTCTTGATGCTGGCATCGACGAGGTGAACAAGTTCGGCGGTGTCGAGGCGTACGCGAAGTCGCACATGGGCTTGACCGATGCCGACATCAAGCAGCTTCGTGAAGTGATGCTGGAGTAGAATTTCACCGCTCACGTGATCACAAGTAAGGAAAGCTTCCCCCCAAAAGATCTGGCTTTTTTTTTTTTAACTAGTGCAGGAAAGGCTGCATCTCACAATCTGGTGTGAGGCGCACGTTAGTATCCATTCCTGCCTTCCCGGTCCCCCTTTTTTCAATACTCATTTTAGGTTTCAAATACTCATTACTTTCCTCTACTGTTTCTATCGACTTAGCTCTCCCCGTGTATGTGCGTCGGTGCTTTACGCGATGTGTCACTGCTGCGGTGCTAGACAAGCAGCGATGCGAACAAAACCCCACCAAGAACTGATAAAGAACGTCCACTTGTTGATGTTTTTTTGTCGTTATTGTTTGTTTTTTTACTCACCGCATTTTATTCGTTACGTGACTCTTTTTGTTGTTGTTGTTTTGTTTCTTTCTTTCTTTCTTTCTTACTGTGGTGGATTCTGTCTCCAAACCAACAAAACCATATTTTACCATTTTTGCTTTTCTTGATCGACCAACAGCAGCACCGCTTCAGAGCAATGGTCAGCTAGGTTGACGAAAAGCTCCTTTTGTCCAAAAAAAACCAGTCTGAATTAAAAGGGGAAAAAAAGAGAAAGCAAGTAGAACTCAGAGCAACGTGTTAAAGGTTTTTTTTTCGAGGATGTGAAAGGACGTGTCGTCAGAGCATACCGTCTGGCTCTATCAGGGAGTGATCTCCGCGCAAGTCGTGAACACGACGGAGCGACAGACACACAGTGTTGCGTATGCTCTCTCTCTTTCTCTCTTTTCCTTTCTGTCGAGGTACAGCACGTTTTCGTACTGTTGCCAGTGTTGCAATCTCTCCGCATTGATCGATGTTGACTGAAAAACCGAGTTTTTGCAAACCCTCCGCAACATTCCAAACGAACACTGTCGATGATGATGACACAGTATTACTGTATGTATCTCGATTCCTGATCATTTTATTTGCACTCCGGTCACATACATTCTCTCTCTCTCTCTCTTTGTGTTTGTGCTTTACACATTGCTTAAGAATTTAGCTTCTTAAGGCTTGTCTGTATCATCGCACCAACAACAGCTATAACACAATCAATCTTATCCCTTTCTTTATTTTTAATTTTAAAGCATTTTATCTTTTCTCTGCTTTTTTTTTGCTTTTTTTTTTCGCTGTACTGAAGTGTACGTTTATTTGTTCGCCTTTCAACGGTCAACAAACAAAACTTTTCCTTTTTTTTTCACTTCCCGCATCGGTCTCGGCGAGAGAGTTTTGTTTTGAATTCGCTCAGGTTCTCACAAACGCATACATACAGTGTGTATCTTTCCTCTGTGCACACATACATTTGTCTCTCACCACAATTCAATACCCTCTAAGGCACTTCTTTCTTTTTTGCTTTTCCCCGTGTGTGTGTGTGTGTGTGTCCTTCGCCATTTTCGTTTCTCTTTCATCTATAAATCGAAGGAAGCGTCTTCACACCACAACCACACCACAACCTTTACGCGATGTTGTCTGATCTACAACGGCAGAGGCACGTTGAGTTGGAAGGCACCGTGAACCTCCGCAACCTCGGCGGCTACCACACCAAGGACGGCATCAAGACGACGAAGTGGGGCGTGTTGTACCGCAGCGATAGCCTGGTAAAGGTGCCGTCCGACTTGGCACAGAAGGTGCTCGTGCAGCAGCTGCACATCCACAACGCATACGACCTGCGCAACAAGCAGGAGGTGACGCGGCAGTCTTACCACATCCCAAACATCAACCGCTACGCCGTCCCCATCGACACACGGCGACTAGTCGAGTCGCTGCGGGAGGGCGAAGACTGGATGCACGACGCCGACGCGGTGATCAAAGCAATGCAGGACATCTACCGTGACCTTGTCAACTCGCACGGCAAGGCCATCGGGAGGTTTATTAAGGGCTTTCTCAACACGAAGCCGTCGGCAGATAACGCTACACTTTTTCACTGCACAGCGGGCAAGGACCGTACCGGATGGGCGGCATACGTCATCCTCACGCTGCTCGACGTGCGCGAAGAGGAAAAGCGGGCCGACTACAACCTGACGAACTTTTATTACGAGTGCCCGAAGGACGTGGCGGAGTACCTGCGCTGCAGTGGCATGTGCAAGAACGTCCTGGAAGTGCTGTGGGCCGCATTCGATGAGTTTGTTGACGCCGGCGTGAGCGAGGTGAACAAGCTAGGTGGAATGGAGGCATACGCGAAGTCTCACTTGGGCCTTACGGATGCTGACATCCAGCAGCTGCGCGACGTGATGCTGGAGTAAACCCTCACAACGTTTTTCTTTTTTTTTTTCTAAACAGAGAGAGACTGAGAAGTGGAAAATGAAAGTTAGGCGTGTGTCGTTTGTTGCTGCTGCAACGCCACTCTCTCGCTCCTTTTTTTTAATGCAGGATCGCTGAGTCTTGTAGTTAGGAAATCTGTCTCAGCTCCGTACCGTTACCAGCTGTCACGTGCTTCACTTGCCTTCTTTCTCTCCTCTTCTCTTTCATTTTGATTCACCTCTTCACTGCTAATCTCTTTTTTCTGTCTTTTTTCCCTCTCCGTGCCTCTGCACACCAGACAACGTTTCTTCTCCTTTTCCCTTTTTCTAATGCGAACAAAACGTGTCAAAACCAGCGTATTCTTTTTCTCCCTTTAATTCGCCTCCACCGCTAAGATTCATTTGGTGTCAAAAAAACCAGAAAACATTTATCTACTGGATTTTTTTCTTCTTCTCTTTTCCTGATCAGCTTTTTGCTTCACTTTTCTCTACATGTGCTGGTACTGCATCTCATCGCTACCCACAAACGTTATCAGCATGTGAGTTTGCGCTTGTCTTATTTCTCCTTTTCGCTTTTTGTTTTCTTCGTGTTTTCAAGCAGTAAGAAATTGATTCCTTGTCTACATTAACTTCTCTCTTATTTTGTTCCCTCTCAATCACTCTTTCTTTATTGGTCTTTTTTTTTCGAAAGTACAATTTTGTTTCCACGACTTTTTATACATACACATTAACAACAGCTGTGTTTATCTTTTCTTTCCCTTTTTCCGGTGTTCACTGTTACGCAACGTTTTAGAACCAGTTCCGTTCTTTTCATCCTTTTTTCTCTCTTTTTTTTTGTTTCCTTTCTCTCTCTCTTTCACCCTGTCTCGCGTTTGCCGCGCGCGTCTTTGATGCATCTTCGTACCTTTGAATTCACGCGCGCCTCTTACGCAGAAGTAAATGACTGTTGTTAATAATGGTAAACACTCTCTAAGTACTTTTTAACCTTTTTTTTTTGGTATGTAACTCTGAGTGAAGTTGCGAATCAGCTCACAGACATGAGGTGAAGCCCAGTTTGCTTTTGCTGTCGTACGCTACGTTCCTTAAAACGATGAAAGCGAAGCAATACGCACCTTTCTCTCTTTTCTATTCTCTTTTTCCCTCTATCTTTCTAAACAAAACTTCTTGAGAGCTCCTTTCATAGCAGCACCTCACAACTTCTCCTTTCGCTGTTGTGGTGTGTACCTGCTTTCTACAAATGCATGATCTCTATTGTTTGTTTCATTTTCTGTTCTGTTTTGTTGTTCTCCTTTATAACTTTCGAACGCTTTCAAATGCATTAACCCTTTTTCTTTTTTTACATATATCTCTCTCGCTCTCTCTCTCTCTCTCTCTCTCTCTTTTTTTTTTTTACGGCACCTTGTCTCCCCTCTCTCTCTTGCGCCGTTACACATTGTAAAACACTCGTTTCTGGCTTGGCAGAGGGGTTTCTTTCTTTTCGTTTTTTATGATTGGGCAACACAGCAGCAGCTAGATCTCCTCCAGCAGCTCTATTTTGTGTGTATGTGTAGTTCAACTGGTGGACCGCCACACGCACCACCGGCCGATAGCGGGAGAGGGCGGTGCGCAAGCAAGAAAAGTATTTTGCGTGCCGCGCCGCTTACGTCTCAAAAAAAAAAGGGAAGTTTGGTTTGCCCTTGCCGAGTGTGCTTTGAAGTTTGGCCTCTACACTCTGTTTGCATTGCACGCGCACACGTGAAATACCAGTAACTCAATATAAGGATTTTTATTGTCTGTGTTTCTTTTTTTTCTCTCTTTCTTTTTTTTGTGTGTGTGTATGTTGTGTCCAGTGCATGGACCTTTTAACACATCTATATATACGTGGAGAAAGATCACTTCAATGAGAGATAAAAGTAAAAAAAAGGTGGAAAGAGGAAAGTTTTGGGCAGTCTGCGCAGATGCACACAGCCTTTCTCCCATCCGTGATTAAAAGCGGCAACGATGCTATTCCTGCACTAGAGCCTGTCTGCCTGCCATTTCAGTTCAGTTTGCTAGCGATTAACCATGGTGGTAACGAGCTGTCTTTGAGGCAAAGGGAGCGGGACTTGCTTTCTTGTTCACACTCTCTGGATCGACTGTCTTCAGTGCCAGTGCGGATGTACTTTTTTTTCTTTTCTCGCTCTCACTCTCCTCTCACCGTAAATTTTTTTTTTTTGTCCATAACTCGTGTTGTGAAGCTACTCCACCACCCCGTGTGACAAAAAATAAATGGCGCATGTATTGCTGTCACGTGCGCATTGGAGAGTGAATGTCGATCATACGCTTGCTCCTACTCTCTCTCTCTTTCTGTCCTCTTCCTCTCTCTCTCTCTCTTTGTGTGCTGCACTAGGCTGCAAAGGTTCTCACTCTCCCCCCACCACTTCCAAAAAAAGAAAAAGGAATTTCTTTCTTTTGTGTTGAAGAAAAAAACCAAGTGAGACAGCCGTGCATTCTTTTCTGTTGTACCCTTTGGAGTGGATTATTCTCGCACTTCACCCCCCCCCCTATATTGGATCACACATAGTATGTGAATCTCTATGCTTCGTTTCGCCACATTTGGCTTCTCTCTTTTCTTTTTTTTTTCACTTGTACCACGCTCTCAGCGCTTTTTGTTTATCTCACTGCTTTAGTTTTCCCATTGTCAGTAGCAATTCCCGCCCATCCAGACCCCGTTCCTTCTCCGAAAGCCTGCGACAGGAAGGAGGGAAATGAGATTAATCACCCTTGCTGTACGTCCCCTTCTTAGTGGGTTCCGCTATCGAGATCGTCTCTTCATTTTTCCCACCATTCCACCCACTTTTCCTCCTCACGAGTTGAAAAGCCCAGAGATGAAGGGCTTGAAAGATTCCCCCACTCGTAGGTGAAATTGAAGCTCCTTTTTTTTTTCTTGTTTGACGGTTTTGCGTGTTATTGTTGACGGTCATCCGTTGAGAAGAGATCAAGAACAAAAAGGTTACCACATGTGTTGGCTAGTGTAGCTGAATACTGCTACAAAGCTGTCCGTTAGTGAAAAACCAGCTTCTTTGCTCTTTTTACCTTCCCTCTCCTTTCCTTTCGCTTCTTTTACGTTGCATATCGGAATCGACAAAGATCTTTTCTCCACCAGATGACACGCGGGAGTGAGAATGGCTACGTGTGAATTACCTTGGCACTTCCGTCAAGAGAAAAGCAACCTAGCTAAGTGGTAAGTGAAAGATGTAGAGAGCAGAGAGAGAGTGAGAAGCAAATCATCGTGTGCGCGCAAATGCGGCGCCAACCAGCTCGACTTGTAGAGTCGCCCGATGCGATCCATCTGCATACCTTTATCTTCCCTAAAGCTTATTTCTTTCCTCCTCCTCCAACTTTCTACTACCTTCAAACACGATGAGCTGAGCATTCGTTGAGAGATATCCACCCATTCAACAGTTCTCGCTCCACGGCCAAAACACTCGTCGAGGCAAACGTTAATACTCACTACGGTTGGCTCTCTTAGAACCGCGTTGACTTCTGTCTTGTTCTCTCTCACCGTTGACACTGTGCTGGCACTCTCTGTACAACGCTGAGGGTCGCTGTCTTGTGCTCTATACAAACCACAGTCATCATTTTTTTTTTCTTGCTCTCAGGATCTTGTATTTTTTTTTTCTTGGCTGTTGTGTTTTGCTGCCTTCATGCGCAACCGCCGTTTACAGGAGAAGGATGGTTTTCAAGCCGGTGACAGCGCCAGCGCCGTGAGGTCGTCTTCATCGTCTGCGAGCGCAGCGGCGCCGCGGCGCGCCAAAGAGCTGGACGTGGACGACGCTGCGCTGTGCGATGCCTACGCAGTTAAACTCCGCCGCGAAGCCGAAGATCTGGAGTGGCGCCGTCCGTCCATCTGGCGCATGCGCTGCTCCTCAAGCATTTTCATCGGCCTCTTCATCTGGACTGTGATTGGCTTCGTCGTTTACTACCAGGTTCAGATGAGTGTGGTGCCGCCGTCTGATCAGCCCTCTGCATCGCTGATCACGGTCGAGTCGCTGCTGCCAGACGGCTGCCGTGGCGACTTCTGCCTGGAGGAGGGCGGTACAGAGGCGTTTGGCCGTGTGCTCGGTGCGCACGACGGCGTCTACGCGTACAGCAACTGCTACGCGCACTCCTGCGTCTCCTTCCTCGACTACGAGTACCCCGTCCCGCTGCCGCCTGGTGCGCACACGGCGCTCGACGACCCACACGCCGCCACACGGGTCATGCGGACAGGCATGAAGTGGCAGTGCGTCGAGTACGCACGTCGCTACTGGATGCTGCGTGGTGTCCCGGTTCCTGCCGTCTTCGGCTCCGTCGACGGTGCGGCGGATATCTGGCAGGAGCTGAGCTTCGTCACGCTGCTGGACAACGTGACGACGGCACCGCTGTTCAAGTACGCCAACGGTGCGGCGGCGGGCTACGGTGGCAGTGCTCCTCGCATGGCGGATCTCATAATCTACCCCCGCGACGACGAGGGCAAGTTCCCGTACGGCCATGTCGCCGTCATTGTGGGGGTGGAGTTGCCGGCGGAGGTGCCGAACAGTCCACCACCGCAGCAGCATTCTCCGGAGGCGGCGGAGGGTCGTGTGTACATTGCGGAACAGAACTGGCACAGCAACCCGTGGCCGGAGCCGTACCATAACTACTCGCGGTGGCTGCCGCTGAAGGTGACAAGGTCGCCTCAGGGCGGGGCTTTGCAGTACACGATTCACGACGACTATCACCCTATCCAAGGTTGGCTGCGGTATGGCGACCCATAGACATTGTGGGCAAGCATTTTTGCCATTGCCACGCCGCCACGTATTAATTTTTTTTGTTTGTTTGTTTTCTACGTCGCTTAAAACTGTGGTGTCGAGCCGGCTCAGCTCGTCGCTCTTTCCTCTTTTTTTTTCTTTTTGTGCGTTGTCGGGCAGCTCTTGCTTTACGGCTACCCGACCGAACAAAAAAGAAACACAAGAAATGCACGTGCTCGTATTTTTGTTGTTCAGCAGCTCTAGCACACAGCTGAACCTTTTTTGCCGAGCACCGTTTAGTTCTGCCACGTTACTCGGGCTTGAGTCTCGAATCTTATGGGGCTGTTTACGATGCATGCAAGCGACTTTTCTGCGGCTGTTGACGCTGCAGTGTTCTTCCTTCATTGTTTCTCAGTGTGGCTGGTACATCACTCAACACTTCCTTTCCTCTTCCTCTCTCTCTCTCTTTCTCTCTCTCGCTTTACCTATCTATCTGTCACTTGTTTTCCACTGCTGCAAAACACTCGTGCTGATAAGGTTGTATTACATCGTACGTTTTGGCTGTCAACTCTGCAGTGCAGCTTCTCCATTCTATATATCGACGAACTCGACAATTACCCGTTCAATCATTCCTATTCGGCGTTTTCGTTTCCTTTGACGGAACATTTTGTGTGAATTACTCTTGTTTGTTTCTTCAGACATTTTTGATTGTTATCCCCCTTTTTCTTTCTCTTCTCTTTCTCTCTCGCGTTTCGCTTTCTAATCTCTCTACTCTCTACTGTTGATAAGTACTTTTTCCCCTTTTAAACCATATCTCTTACGGCCCTCTCCCGCGCGGCTCGTTGTGCATCTTAAATAGAGTTTGAAAGCGCCATTTTAACCATCAAAACCGTATTTTTTTTTGTCATCTCATCTCTTCGTAAGTTGTCTGGTGCGCACCCTCGTCTCAGTAAGGGTTATTTGTGTCGATCATTTGTATTTCTGACCTTCCCAAGCGGTGATTTTTTTTTTTGAGTTTTTTGTACTTCGCAGCTGTTCAAAGAAAAAAGAAAGTCTTCTTACATACCCCTCCTCTCTCTCTCTACTCAGATCACTACAAGTTTTTGATTAGTCGAGAAGTGTAGCATTCATCAAAAGGCTCTTTTTTTTTTGTGTGTGTGTGGTTCTGTGCTCGCCGTCTCGAATTCTGTTTCGTTTTGCCTAAAAGCCTTGCCTTGCTTTTCCTTTTTCCTTTCTTTTACCCGCCTTTTCCTCCGACAAGACAGCGGTCATTGTTGAGGGGAGATTGTTTTTTTTTTTCTTTCTCTTTCTCTCTCGTTCTTTATCACTCAGTGGATCCCTCCTTACCACCTAGATCGTTGTGTTCTCTCTCCTATTCACAGCTGAAGTGTTTTCCCTCTCGCACCTGCTGCTACGCCACCCTGTCCAAAAAAAAAAAAAACCCAAACCGAACAGCATCGAGGCCAGTCATGCGCACCTCTCCGCACGAGTCCATGGACAGCGCGGGCAACCCTCGCACCCCGAAGCCACGCCCGCAGCCGTTGGAGCTGCCGCGCGACCCGCGCTATGGTACGATGGACGGTGCCAACATCGCTGGTGGCAACCCGGCCAGCGGCAGTCGTCGTGGCAGCCGTGGCAACACACGCGAGAGCACGGAGTCGGTCCCTCTGTGGAACTACGTCGCCTCGCCGCACTCGCCGCTGATCCAGATCCGCGACCACTGCCACCAGCAGTGGGTGGCGGTGCTGCTCACGCTGCTGCTGCTGGCCATCACGGTGTACTTCGTCTTTGGCCTGTCCGCCCCCATGCGCGCCGACCAGTGCGTCACGCCGTTCGGCACGCTGCTCGGGGAGAGCGGCAACGTCGGCGCCTTCAGCAACTGCCGCAGCGACTACGGCGGCGACCGCATGGACCACTTCGTGTCCTCCGGGCTGCAGCGGCTCTACACGGGGTCGAAGTGGCACGCCCTCGAGTACGCCCGCCGCTTTTGGATTCTATCCTCCCTCCTCACCTTTCCCTCGCTGCCGTCGCCTGACCACCTCATGACGCTGGAGACGGCAAGTGCGGTGAACGGCCGCCGTGGTGGCCGGGGCAGCTCAGTGCTGGCGGTGGAGCGCTACACAAACATGTTCCTCTCGCACAAGACGATGCGGGGCGACGGCGCAGCGCCGGTGGTGTCGCTGGAGAGTCTCAACGGAGAGGCCAACAACGCGTCGGCCAATGCGCTCTTGATGGACCGCCGTATCGCCATGCCACTGCCGCGCGACTTGATCGTCTACGCAAAGAACCGCAGAACGCTGCCGGATGCACACGTGGCGGTGGTGGTGGCCGTGCGGGGTCCCTTCCGCAGCGTCGTGGCTGCTGGTAAGGAGGTGCATTGGTACCTCGTGAAGAACGCGTCGTCAGAGGGCCGCCAGCCGCTGAGGCCGGAGTCGACGCTGCCGCGCGAATTACTCGCGAAGGATCGCGGCGCCGCAGTGGCCGCGGCGACGAATGAGGCGAAGCGCAGGACGGCGGCGGCCACCGCGGCAACCACCCTCACCACCAGCAGCGACCGCCCCCGCGAGGTGGGGCCGGAGGGCTCCAGTCTGCTGTACTACAAGGTGTACGTCGCAGAGCAGAACTGGGACAATGCGTACTGGACATCGACGGCAGCGGCGCTGGACGGCGAAGCGGCGACCGAGACAGGTAGGAACGGGACGCGGAAGGGGATGTCAAAGCAGGAGCGCAAGGCGTCCACGAAGGAGCGCGGCTACACCCGTGTGCTGTTACTGCACGAATACTCAAAGCCGCACGGATTCTTCTTAGAAGACACGCACAACAACCCGATCCTTGGCTGGGTGCGTGCACCGAAGGACGAATCGAGCGGGTAAGCCAAGTGCAGCGAGAGCGCGATGGAAAAGCGGGAGAGTCTTTTAGTTGTTGTTGTCTTCTCACCACCTCTTGGCTGCTCCTCTCCATCCTTCTCGACTTCTAAACGGAGGAGCTGCGTTCGTTTTTCTGTCGAGGCAGAAAAGAGCGTCAAGGTCTATCTGGTGGTCAAACTGGCCACTCGTAAGCGCTGTTTTCCCCCTTGTTTTTCTTTCTTCTGGGCTTGCTGGAGGAAAGGGCTCTTGTGCCACATGCTTTCGAATAGTCTGCGTCTGTCTGCAACGGTGTGCTGAAACGGTGAGCCCTCCTCTTTCTTTGGTTTGTTCGATTTCTTTCCTTACTCTTTCACAGCTTTGGAACGCACGTTATTTATTTTTTGTTCTTGTTATTGTTTTTCTTTTGCCATCTGCATATCGCTGGTAGAGCCGTTGTGTTTGCCCGTTTTAGTAGTGTCTCGCTTTCCTCCACCGCACCATAGAAGCGCCGTTGCGTCGGACCTTTTTTTTTTCTTACTTTGTTGTCGTTGCTGTGCGTCGTCACTTTAGATGTATGCTTTTTCTTCCCCCCTCTGAGAGGACGGTGAATCGATAGCCATGTCAGCAAACAGAACGACTCGCTTGCGCTTTTTGCGGTTCATTCTTCGCTTTAGTCATGCAAGTTTCTGAGTGAGCAAAGTGCTTGTCGTCTTTGGAAACCTCAACAGAGCCGATGAAGGACGATGGTGTGGCGCGTTGTCGCTTTTTGTCACTCGCGTTGTTTCACACCCACACACACACAGACGCGCACTCATGCCATGTGTGTTCCTTTTTTTTTTCTCTGCGAGTTCGGTCTCTAAGCTTCTCCGCCCACTGCGCTGTTAGCGTGCGTCCAAGCGGTGCTCCTGTCTCGCCGTCCACCACCCTTTTGGTGTTGAAACCTTCGCTACTTCTTTTTTTTTTCCTCCATTTGCGCTTGCTTCCTTCGTGTTGGTGATTCATCTCTTGTCTATCCCGTGACAGAAAGTGTCGCAAGCTTGAACTCGTCTCGCGAGTCAGAGCTCCGTTTCTCAAAAAAAAAAGAAGACCACAGCTGCCTGTTTTTAACTTCTCTGAGCACATTCATCGATCATAGCGAACTCCCACTACGACATTCGCAGGAAAAAAGACTCTACCTGTTTATTTTTTTTTTCTCAGCTGCTCCACTCAACATGTCGCAAGACACCATCTACCGTCACCCCTTGTGGAACATCGAGGATCCAACATTGACGGTCTCTCAAGCGCGGCTCAAGCTCCTCTTTGACTTCGACCCTCCGTCGCACTACCGACTGCAGCCCAACGGACCGCTGCTGCACGGCATCCGGCCAAGTTGTGTGCTGTGCGGCAGCGTCGTCCTGCCAGGCAGCAGCGCCGCTGCCCCGTCTGCGCCGATCTCGACGCGTCGCATGGGCGTGTTTGGACGCGTCGGCAGTGCGTCGGTGCAGTACCAGGAGCCGTTGGTGGCGGAGTGGACCGACATCGGCATCCCGCCGATCGTCTCGAAGGAGGATTTGTGAGAAATCAAAGAAGGGGACACCTTTCATTGCTGACGTGCTACGCTTTAGATACTTTGTACATTCCGTTTTGTGAGAGAAAGTTATATAAAAAAAGGGAAGAATGCTTGATGGCACTACGAGTATGAATCTTTCAATGCACATTAGTGCACGCTCCAGCAAGACTCTCTGATGAAGCTTTTTTTCGATGGCCGTGTTTTTACTCTCTTCACACCCGGCCTCTGTCATGGTCATTTGATGTGACGACAGAGGCAGCAACAGCTTTCTATTCCATTCGCACTCTCTCTCCCTCATTCCTTTTCTGTCACATTCACTCTCTCCACTATTCAGAAGAGAAAAAAGAAAGGTAAGTTAGAAGAGCAGCACGTGTGCAAAAGCGACCACCTGTGTTCCGGCGTGCCCGTTCTCTCAACAACGCTCTAGCAAGCCATCCTTACGTTTAAAGCCAGCTCATTGCGCTACGGCACCTGCTTGGATCCGTGAGTCTGAGACGCACGCGCACAATAGCACTCACATGTCAGCGGCAGTTGCTACCGACACCTCCGCGACGGCAGCGCCGCGGCTGTGGGGCTCCGACTTGCTGCTGCGCAAGGTCCCTCTCTACGCTCAGGCACGGGGCTATACCGCCGTGAACGTGGACGACCCGCAGTCGGAGGCGAACACGCTCACCTACGGCGTCAGCGGTTACCCTCTCCTCGCCGCCGTCCGCGCCGCGTACGACGCTGTCAACAGCGATGAGAAGATCCCCAGCAGCCTTGGCGCCGCCGCCACATCCGACCTCATCGACCGTTCGCCTTTCTGCGACATCCACCGCGCTGGCTACGCGCACGTGCCGGCGCAGCGTAAATGGATGGCGACGACGGCGCTGGCGGCCGACGTGGCGTCGTCCACGACGCGCGCCTCTGCAGCTGTGGTGCGTCGCGCGGCTGCGGCGCTGGTCCTCGACGATGCTCTCGGCCCACCGACACTCGCTGAGGTGCTGGAGCCGTGGTTTGGCCTCTTGGAAGACCACCTCGCGACAGACGCGCAGGCGCAGCACGACGAGGCGAAAGGGAACACGGCGCAAAAGAGCACGCAGCAGTCGGCAGACGAAAACCGCGACGCCCCTGTGATGCGAGAGACGGAAGGTGACGGCGGCGTGCCGAGTACGCTGCGCGTGATTGATCCAGATGTGCTGCGGAGTCAGCGACGTAAGCGCCTGCACGCGCGCGAAGCCGAGACGCACGGGGCTGTGTACACGCGTCTGGAGAGCGCCATGATGCACTACAGCGCCGCAACGGCTGAGGAGAAAGAGATGCTGCGCAGCGTCCGTGCTGGTGGGAGTGGCGACGGCGGCAGCAGCGAGAGGGATGGCGGCGCTGCCACGGCAGCTGCTGGGCCGAACAGCGTGGCCATGTCGAGTGGTGATGACGCGTCGGCGGAGGCGTGGGGTGGCCGGATGCTGTCGCTCGTCACGGCTGCCGTAGCCAACGAGCGTGCGCCTCTGAACGATGAGAAGGCAGAGCAGCAGCAGAAGGTGCTTGCCTACTTGAAGCGGGTGCGGTGGATCTCGACGCAGTGGGGCAGCGGCGGTCGCGGTGGTGCATCGGCGCTGAAGGACGTGGCAGCGACGCCGTCGTGGAGTCAGCTAACGGAGGCGGCGCGAGTGCAGACGGAGATGGCCCACACGCAGGGGCAACGCCGTCGCTTCCGCCGTACGCGTCGTGGCGCGGCGGACGGTGCGGCGAAGGCGGACGAAGACGACGCAGCGGACGAATAAAAGTTCTTGGTGTGATGGCTGTTGAAACAAATGAATCTAAGTAGCTCCTCGGATCCTTCTAAAGCAAGCTTTGAAACGGAGTGATGTGTTTCCAACAGAACGAGTGTGCAAAAGTGTGTATTCTGACGGCGTTTTTCTAGCGTGCTGAGCACGCTGTTTTTTTTAGGCGCTGCTTTTTAAGCCTTTCATTATTCGAAAAAAGTGACAGGAGAGGTTGAGAGTGAAAGCACTTGTTCTCACTCCGGAGCCTCCGTCGTTTCTATGCCCTCTGACTGTTTCGTTGTTGTTGTTGTTGTTGTTGTTGTTTTTGGCTCACCCGTCTCTCTCTTTCTCTTTCTCTCGCTCTGCCTCGCTTTTTCTTCTCCACCTTTTTCTCAAGAAACGTGCGTAGAACGAGTAACAACGTCATTTGTGAAGGGACCGTCAAAACGGCAGCTTCGCGGAAGCTGAACCTTCACCGTCGATGCAGAAAGTCAAATAAAACACCAGCTACGACTTTCTTTGTTTGTTTGTTTGTTTCCGAGGCCATCCTCGCCCCGTACTTCTACAGCCTAAAAACGAGAAGAAAAAAAACCCTGACGTCGCTTAGATTTCTGTCAAGTCATGTCTGCCCTCATACCGATCGTCGTCGTGTGCTGTGTCGCCTTCTTCGTCATTTCCACCGGCGTCGCGTGCTTCCTCCACCGCCGTAGCATCAGCAAGCCTATCCGCGGCGTTGTCCTGCGCGCGGATGACGTGGATACCGTCACAGGTCGCCTAGTAGAGCCGGATTCAGCACACGTAGGAGGCGGAGGCACCGACGCTGCCGTTGCCTCTCCCATCGGCTCCTACGGAAGCCGAGAGAGCGCCTCACAGCAAATTGGCGCGCGCAGCAACGGTGGCAACGCGGCGGCGGCAGTGCAGGACGACCGTCCCTACGAACCGATGGAGGTGTTCAACCTCAGCGAGGCGGAGCAGCGCCGCCGCGAGCTTCATAACCGTCGTATCAACGCTGAGGAGGCGCGCATGGCGCACCCGATGCGCGGCGACGGCAGGGCACACCCGCTCGATGGCACACCGCTGGCGCAGTTGGTGAACTTCTTCCGCAGTCTCCGGTCGCCTCACCCCGAAGATGAGGAGGTCGAAAGAGTGGATGCGAGGGAGAGCGCGACAGACCCGCCAACGCAGCATGGCGGCCAAGCTGAGGACGAAGCTGCCAACGTAGACTACGGCGAATACCTGGTTGCGGTCGACATCACGCTGCATGAGCCGCGCACGCGCCAGAGCCGGCGGCCCGAGCAGCGCAAGGCCAGCGAAGAGGACACCGCCACAGCTACGGAGCCCTACGGCGGAATGACGGAGCACGACTGGGCCGCACTGAACGACACGAGCGGCATCGACTTCATGACGAACGATGGAGTCGAGTATTTCCGCAGAGGCGCCGGGCCCTGCGATGCCGCCGAGTATGCTTCGCCGCACTCGGCGTAGTTTTCTCTCCTTGTCTCAACTAACGTCTGCTTTTTTTTTTTTTTTACCGTCCCCTCTAATCAGGAAATTGTGGTTTCTTTTGGCTGCAATGATGGCGTCTGCATATTCTAGCAAAAAAGAAAGAAAATGACTTGCAACCCTGACGTGCCATAAGCCCGCCTTTGAGAGAAACTCTCCTTCCTTCGAACGACCCAAAAGCCGCGCACCTTTACTGCTGCTTCCTCGTGCCTCATCTTCCCTCCACTCCTCTACATCCTCTCCCCTCCTTGCTAAGTACCTCCGCAGAAGCGCGGCTGTGGTCTTGGGGACCAGAGAGGATCTCCTTTCCCGAGGAAATGCCGCGCGGCCCCTCTCCTCCTCCCGAGAGAGCAGACATGGTGGGCGAACAGCAAGTGCCCCATCACGGCTAGCACAGAGCCCACCCCCCCCCCCCACCGCAAACAAAAAAAAAGCCTAAATACGAGACCCGGCACCGCCAGCGGCATGCCAACTGAGAGCGCTATTTCAATTGCGGTGGCGCCTGCATCTTGCTCTCTTCGCTGACAAGACGAAGCAAACACCACGTTTTAGCGCGGCGCGCGACGTGGCTTTTGTGAACAAGTGCTTCTTTGCACATTCAATTAGTCGACTTAACCCGTTTTAATTGGGTAATTTCCGAGTTTAGTGAGCAAAGGATCGGCTATTGGGCAATTGATCTGCTACTTTTCGCCTTTTTTTTTGAAAAAGCAAGGTATTCGTTCTGCTAATTTAAACAGGAACACTTGGTTTTGAGGATTAGCACCTGCAGTTGATAGCAATTTACACACCTGCGGGTATTCGTGTGAGGTATCTCGATGGTTGCTCTGTGCTTGGCCTCTCCTATTGAAACTAGAGCAGTTGCAGAAACAACGCAATGCGAACAACTTGGGCTCTGTCATGTCAGTGTGTAAGAAGAAAGGTTGTTGTCGAGGTGTCTTCAGCTGTTTGCGCGAGCAAAGCAATTGTAAGTGAGAAGTTGAGGTTATCATCTGTAGCGCACATCGCACACTTTTCCCGGGAATCTGAAGCCACTTCCTCACTCGCATAATTTCTAGGTTTTCATTTTTAATTAATCTCTAGAGGCTCATTGCAGATCTTTCGAAGTGTGAGCATCACAAACGGTCTGGACTTTCGATGCAGTACTTTCTGCAGCTAGATTTGCTTCTGGCATCAGCTTTTTCTTTTTTTTTTGCTGTTGCAAGACAAGGGATGTCAACAGAGATCGCTACCCCAAAAACTCTTTTTCTCTGTCCAACGCGCAAAGGAGAAGATACAGTCTCTTGACTGTTGCACTTACCGTGTGCTTGTAGAACGTTTTGCTTTTTTTTTCTTTTGCAAGATCCAGCACTGCAAGTGTATCGCTAGGAAACAGTTTGCAATTTGTTTTGTTGTTTCACCTTCGGCCCTCATTGTATGGAAAGGGTGTTATTGGGTCCGCTCATCGGCAACTGTACAGAATAGCGTTGACAAGCTGATATTTTGTTCTCAGCGTAGGCTGCTTGGTTGGCTGAAACTGGTCGAAGTCACCAAATTTTCAGCTTATGAACATGTGCGCCAATATGATTGCTTCTCATTTAGGAATCTCCTTTTGGTTTGTTTGTTTTTTTATTGACCGCTTTGACTCAAAAAACAACGATAACCCTTAATGCTCGAAAGAACGCGGAAGTAGACCTTTGCGCTCTTATCTCTTCCGTTTCTAGTTGCACGACAGTCTTCAGCACCAATTGCATTCTCTGTTGCTGATGCACCGTCGAAGGTCGTCGTTATAAGCAGTGCGATTTGCAATAGTAGTGTCGGTACTGCGATTGCACGATTGTTTGTAGGTACGTATATTCTCTTTTTGTGTGTGCATGCGTATGTCCGGTGTAATCTCCTCAGCCGCACCTTTGAACAAATGACTTTTTCTCTACAAGCGTAATTTTCCTTTCTGGTTGTTGTTGTACCAATGGCACTGTCAGTGACTTGTGGAATTGGTGTGGATGTGTAGGTAAGCAGCCGAGTAACGCGGCCCCTGATGGTGCCGTCCCCTTTTTTTTTCCTCTTGATCATGAGACCATTTTGTTACATGCGTTTTGCAAGTGTTTATTAATTTAGTACAGACGCATTCCCCTATTCTCCTTTTTTTCTTTTGGTGTTTCATGTCACTAGCCTCCACTGCAGATTCACTTCCAGTTTCAGCATCTTAAGCTCACGCTCAAAATCTACTGCCGAACTGCAGAGAACCAACTGCAATTGGCAGTGGAAAACACTTATCGCAGTAAATAAGCTTCAAGCGAGCTGCCGCAGCGATCTCTGCACTTGGTCTGTGAGTATTTCAGAGCTTCGACGTTAATTTTTGAGAGTCGCTACGGAGAATGCCGCTGCTTTCTATCCTTCGCTGCCTGGGCTCTTTATTCGGAACATCGCCTGTTTGGCTCTATTCTCCAGTGTTTCTCTTTTGCGCCAAATAGAGAAAACAGTATGCTATGCCTTCACAAAAACTGCGTTACTTTCAATGCTATTTTTGTTTTTTTGCGCGGTGCAAGGACAGGCTGTCTACGTTTTGCGTTGCTCATCCTGAGCAAAAAAAAATTATTTATGTATTTTCTAGCTAAAAGGACTTCATTAGCTGCTCTGCCTTGCCTTTTCTCTGTTCGGAATGCATCTACTGATGTCACGAATTCCATGTTTGTCACCCTCATCATCATGATTGTGCTCAAGCCGAATTCAGTCAGTGGATAACGGGTGTTGCTTTGCTGCTGTGGTACTTCTTTTCTTCCCCACTGTCCGGAAGTGGGTGAACGGATTTCAGCACTTAACATTTTTTTTTCCTCTTGTTGTGCTGCCTTTAATAATCTGTGGAGGCACATCGGGTCACAGAAGAATTCAAGTGCTGCCAATGATCGATGTCACCAATGCTCTGCGTGCTACCGCCTTGTAAATCAATGCTCTTTGTTTCCATTTGCGGCAGAGAAGACGGAATCATATATTTTTACCGTGCCAGTTGTTGACGTTAGCTTCCATTGTGGGCCCGGCAACGATGACTGTTGTAGCACAATATATATATATGTATGTTGTTCCGGTGAAAAAGCGACCGCCGCGTCTTCTCTAAAACTCGAAGCAAACGACACCGTCGCTGTTGAGCAACAATTTTTTTTTTCAGCAGCAGTTTTTGTGTGTTATTTCCGCAAATGAAACGCTGAGGTAAATCTGAATTCTGTGGGTTGTGTTGGATTTAGCGGTCGTTAATGCGATGGACCATTCTGCTTTTGTGTTGTTGTTGCTGATGTGTTGTTGCTTTGTGGCCAACGAGGAGAAAAACTCACTCATCGTTCCGTTATTCTGAGAGAATGTTAGTGTTTTGCGGCTCTTTCACTAATGCAGCAGTGTTCGTTTTCTCTTGTTATTTGCTACCACGAACTGGAAATGTTTCGCTTGTTCCATGAAACACGTAGCGCTTATACAACCAAAAAAAAATGCAACAATACGTAAAGCAGCTATTCTATCTGGGTTTGTTCAGCAGCCGACGTGGTTGCTTTCTAAGTGCTGCATTTTCCAAGCTGGTTTCTTAAGTCGCACTTCGGATTTGTGATAATGTAGCATGCGATTGTATGCAGGCACATCCATTAGAAATTGTGAATGCTGCAACTCCGTTTTAATTGCGCAAATAAGAGCTGCATAGCCCCTTCTTTTAATCTCCTCCTTTTCTCATCAACCTCTTCTTCTTTTGTCATATCCATAAACGCACACTCGTTAGCAGGGCTCACGCATTTTTTTGCACAACGTTAACAAGCAAAACTGCCCGATCAGCGATTTTTTTTTGTTGCTGATTTTTATTATTTTTAATCCGTCAGCAACGAGAAGGAGAAAAACGGGAACCACCGTGTTTTTCTTTTCGTTGCTTCTCTTTTTTGTGATTTTCTGCAAAAACAAATAACGAAAGGAGGCTTTCTCTGCGAGCACATCAAAAATCTTTTTACTCGGTGTGTGGCGGAGGTCATAGGCACAACTTGCGTGGTAGCTTTTTTCTTCCTCTTTATTCTAAGAGTTCATCACAAAAAATGTGGCAGAACAACAACAACATGTACGGCGGCTACTACGATAGGAGGTACAGCTACAACCCCCAGCTGAACGGAAATGCGATGATTATGCCACAAGCAGCCTCCGGCTACAGTCAGCCTTATAGTCAAAACTATACTAGCCAAAGCTACAACCCTAGGCGTTTGCAGCCGATCCAGTCGACACCCTCACCTCAGCCACAACCGCAGCCGCAACAGTACACTCCACAGGGTAAAGAGCTGCAGATCCGCCGTCTCTCCCGTCCAGCCATAAAAGGCGCTGCATATGCTACTCAGCCGCTTGACGATGCCGGAAGCAGCAGCGAGAGCTCGTACGCCGATACTGCGCTACCTGCCGTTGCGGCAGCGAACGCCGCAATGCCCCAAACGTACGGCTCTCTCGCACAAAAGCGCTTCTCCGGTAGTGCTCAGATGCACCCTTTGCAACGGAACATGAGCATGCGTAACCCGAACGGACTGAGCTCCTATAGTCTCCAAACACCTAGCTCGCAAAGCTCGGTAGTGCTACAACAATCGCAACCGCAACCAAATACGACTGGTTCACAGTTCGGCTTGCAGAGTCGCGGGAGTTTCCGGCGTAGCAACAGTGGCTATGGCGCTGGTGGCTTCGACACCGCATCTTTGCAGCGGATCGACAGCGGATTTGACAGCCGGCCAAGCATGAGTTTTCGCGGGGTCGGCAGCCTTGAGCGACAATATAGCAACCTTGGAGGCGATAGCGACTTTTACCGATACAATGGTCAAACAGATGCCGGAAACGGCAGCATGGCCCGCACCTATTCCAACAACTATGGCAGCGGTAGCGGCAACAGCAACAGCAACAGCAATGGTAGAGATGCAGATTTGCAGCGCGGAAACCCAGGTGGCAACTCTTTGTACCGCATGTACAGTTTCAGCAACCCAAACAACGGCGACACACTAAACCGCGGACTCTCGACCTACGGTAGCTTGTATGGCGGCCAGAACTTGTATGGCGGTGCCGGAGGCAACGGCCGAGGCAACACCAGCCTGTACGGGACAATGAGCTCTGCCAACCTTCAGCAGACGTACAGCTTTGCTGGCTCAGCGTTGCAAGGCTACGGCAGCGAGTTTTCGCTACTCGACGGAGCGGCAGAAGAAAACGAGTTCGGCGGCGGCTCAACGGCGACCGACACGTGGAACACCTCGGCTACACCCGACTTCTATGCCCCAAAACCCACGAGCGTCTCTCCACTGCCGTCCATCGCACCGTCGAGCGGCTTGACAGGGCCTAGCCTGGGTACGCGTCCGCGCAGTCACTCCGCACCGGCAAGCCGCCCTGCATCGCAGCAGAGCAACGATCCGCCTTTGAGCGAGCGTCCTAGCAGCGGGTCACGGCGGCGGCGGCAGAGACCAGAGAAGCGCGCGAAAAACGAACAGGACCCTCCGCGCGTCGTCAACGTTGCACCTAAAGTTTCGGCTGTGACAGCGTCGGTGCCTGCGGCACCGTTACCTGCGCCGCTGCCGCCGCCGCCGCAGCAACAGCAGCAGCGGGAGGAAGAGATTCTCGTCCCAATCAGGCGCCGTTCCTCTGCCCCAGTGAGCGCGACGCGATCTCCGGTAACACCGTTCGAGCAAATGCGCGCGCTGCGGCGTGTGCAGACAAGCGCTTATCAGTTGCCCACACCGCAGCCTGCGGTTTCCTCGTCGGTGATCGGCCGTCGTCGTGGCACCAGCGGTGGACTCATGTTCTCTGGCGCAGCGGTCGTATAAACAGTCACATAGATTTGTCTTACGGTTGCGCGTCTGTGAAAGAAGGACGGCACGCTAATAGAATCGCGCGTGCCGTCTCATTTCCTTGCCCAGCAGATCCTGTTTCTCTCCTTGGCGTGTGCGAGGTCATTGCGTGCCAATCGTGCCGCTTTTCGTTTGTGTGTCTTTTTCCCTCGTTTTCCGAGATTCATTTCTTCTTTTCTTTTTGCTTATCTCTCTTTGAAATAGTTTTTTTTTTCTGGATCCTATTTTGCGCAGTGCGTTCTTGTCTTTCTTTTTTTTTCTTGCATGTGAAGTTGTTCTCCTGTAGTTTGAGCTTTCTCTTGTTGTTGCCTCGATTGTGAATTACTTTTTTTTTCCTCTCTTGTTTTGCTTTGTTCTTTTTCGTTCTTGCTCTCTGTTTGGAACCTATTCACTGGTGTTCGTTGTCGAGTGCTCATTATACCCCCTACAGTTACTTTCCTTTTCCCACTTCTTACTACGTCTTGAGCGTTTAGCTTCGTTCTCTTTCGTCACTTGCTGTTTTCTCATCTTGTCTTTGCTTCCTTTTAATTGGTCGTTTGGATCTGTAAGCGTGCCTTTTTCTTTTCTGTGGTCCTTTTGTTCTTTTTTTTTTGCTCTAGTTTAGCACGTCCATTGATCAATGAAGGTAGGTTGTGAGAAGCGGACCTGCGACGGATTTAGCTGTTCTCGCCATTTGACCTAAAGTGTTAGTTCATGTGCATAGTCATTGAAAGCTACTTACGCGCTAGCTTAAGAATGGCGAACGAAGCTATTCCACACACTTTTTTTTTTCTAAGAATGTTTTGCACTGCGCTTTCTTCGTCCGGTTTTTCTTTCTTCGTTTTTATGGCATCTCCCTCATGTTGTTAACTGCGTCTCATCTGTTTTTTTCCTTCTTCCTTTTCTCCTCCTCCGTGTTGGCACTCAAAGGTCTATTGTTTCCAGGCGAATAAGGAGTTTTCCTTTTTTGTATTTTGTTGATGTCCGCCTATCGTTCACGCACCTCTCTTCCACCTATCGATGCGACATCTTTCAACCTCTAGCTCTACAACGGCTTGCGTTCGGGACTCTTTGTGCCCTTGACCAAACGTCTTTTCGTTTTGTTGATGTGAACACGTGCTTGTACGTAAGAGCCTTTTTTCCTTTTTCTTGCTGCGTCGCTTTCTTGTTTTGCAACGAAGAAAAGAGAAAGTGCATGATGTGCTAAGAATAATGAGGATACAGGACTCTTCTTCCCTGTTCCTACTTTTCCCTAAAAAAAAAAAAACTGTTCTTCGTTACTTGTCTTCTTACTGGTGCATTTGGAACTAAAAAATGCGAACTTAGAAGCTGTTGAACAATCATTCAGGAAGAAAAGTCCCACACTCTTGTTTTTGTCATCTGTCTTGCAGCCACGGCGTTCGGTAGTGGTGCGTCGATGAAACTGAGAGCAACTGCTGTGCGCTCTTCTTCCTGAGAATTGTTTGACTGCAGTCGGATTTTGACGCTGTTTCATTTTTGTTGTGAAGAAGGGCCAATCAATAGTCGCACGCCACATTTCGTCGTGTTTGTGCATCCACCGTCGAACGAGCATCAACAGCAAAGTGTGTGGTGTTGAGAAACGGTACACTGTACATTCACTGGCAAGCGCAAAACGGTCGAATCTCTTGCGTCAAAGCCGCCTTTTTCTTTCTTTTGTACTCTTGCCCAGTAGCAGACTTTTTCATTTTCATTTTTTTTTTACGTTTTGACGTGAGTTTTCTGTGTGCTAGCACAACCACGAATTCACTATCACCCACTCTTACACGGTGTCTTCTGTCTTGGCGAATCATTTTGGCGGCTTTCTACGTAAATTCTACTGTTTCTTTTTTTTTTGTTTTCTTATTGTTGTTTTTCACCTCTTCGTGCTTTTTTTTTCACCCCGCTCTTGTGTCTTTATTGTTCAGTTTGTGCTGACCTATCAACAGGCACAAGACGGTCAAAGCAAAAAAAAAAACCCTGCTTGTGTTCATGTTCCGTGTTCCTTACCAGCTACTCCCTGTCACATTCTTTTTTTTTTTGTTCCTCCTCTTTTCTTCTACGTTGTCGTTGGTGTCGCGTGCCTCGAAGGGCCCGCGACGTGAAAAAGCTGTGCCTCCTTGCTCACGACTTTTCTGAAAGGGAAGGGTAACTTGAGCAGCGCAACTGCGCACAAACGGACAGCCGCACCAACAAAAAGGTTGACTCTCTCGTGCTGTTCACGATGAGCTCAGCTGTGCTTCACCTTTTTCCTCTTTGCTTGGTTGTTTTTCTAGCACCGTTATGTGTGGCATCTCCCGTTCAGCGCTTCTTTTACCGTTTCTTTGCTGGAAAGTCAACCAGCATCATATTCCCCGGTTATTGTTTCATCTTCCTTTTTTTTAGTGCCATATTGGTATCGGAGATCGTAGACAGTAGCTTAATCTAGACGAATGTCAGCTTTTTTTTCCCCCCAAACTATGTTCCCGTTTCTCCCCTCTCCCCTTTTTCCCCCCTGTGCGTGTCATCTTTCTTCTGTCTCCGTCAGCATGTATACAGACGTTTTCGCTGAGCGTTGTTTCTTTTCCTGTTTCTTTTCCTGTTGCTTTTTTTTTTTTTAGTTTGCTGCGAGTGCTTTACGCTGTTTTTTTTTTATATTTTTTGGCACCATTTGCACTTTGCAACTCCATTTCTTCTCTTTTCTTTCCTGTGCTCCTTTTTTTTGGTTTGTTCGTTCCTTCTTTATAGTTACTTTTAGTTTTATTTGCCAATCAATCACGTTTCAAAGCTAACCTGTCGACGGACAACCCGTTCGAGGAAAACAAAAAACGTGGTCATTCAAAATGATCATGTGAGGAAGAGCTTGCCTGGTGACAGAGTAAACCCGCCTTTGTCATTCACGACTGCTCCATCGACTTGGTTGCTTTTGGCACTCAACCATCCCTTGCTGCATTCAGCTTCTATTTTTTACGCTGGCAGCATGACATCCACCGGTCCTTGCCCAATCCCGAAACGTTCCACCACACCTTCCTGAATGCTCTTTGAGAGTCACCACGGAAAAAGCCGCAAACAGAGCTCACTGTTGTCGGAGTGACAGCTAACACGGTGGCTTCGCCACTGATGGATGAGGACACCATTCCTTCTCGTTGTTGCTTTTTTTTTTCTCCCTGTTCTTTTACGCGTGAACTCCATCTCTCTCTCTCTCTCTCTCTCCCTTTGTCGTCTTCTTTCCTTACACTCTCCCTTTGGCGGATTGTGTGCTGCGTCACTCATTCATTTTTCACTCACTTTATCCGTCCGACGATGACGCTCATGCGTGACATTGCTCCTATTAAGAAGTCAGTTGTTAGGTATTCACACAACTACGTTTTTGTTTTTGTGTGGTGATTTGAAAAGGAAAAACCCCGGCAGTTTTTGCACTGCTAAACGTGCGTGTGCACTTATGATACTGACGACGTGCACGTCTCACTTTTGCTCCTGATTGACAAAGCTCATTCACTTTTTTCCCCTTTGCTTCAAGATTCACCTCAATCCTTTCTAGCTCCTCTTTAAGCTGCTTTTGACTCTCCTTTTTCTGACGGCGTTTTCCTTCTCTTTGCTTCGTGTTCTGGGTATCTTTCGTTTTCCTCTTTTGTCTATTACTACTACTAGTAGTAGTAATAGGTCCTCTCTTTATTGTTTGACTCTCTGTGCAAAGACAATTGTGTTCACCGCTCTTTTGCTCTTTTTTTTTTGTGTGTTCCATTTTTAGAGTAGCGTTTCTGTATATATGAATACGTAATTGTTTATATCATTTTTTTTTCGTCACACTTGCCTTCGTCTCTTCTTCTCTTCAAGAGAAAGAGAACATTCCAAATTTTTTTTTTTTTCGCTTTCATTGCCGTGCTGTTCGTTTTTGTCCTCCCAAAACTAAGAACGAACGTGCTGCGTTTAATAGAAACGATCCATCAGCCAGAAAGCTGGTTTGAGCTTGCATTCGTAGGTTCTGCTCCCCTTGTGCATTTCTATTCCTATCTTTTTCTTTCTTTTTGCTTAGAGCGTTTTTGTTTGTCATTTGGGTGATTTTTTTTGTTTCCTTTGATTTCTTGGTCTTCGCTGTGTATTCCAGCTTAGCTGTTCACTTCACTACCTCTTTTCGTTCCTTTTTTCTCTCCATCGTACTCTGCTTTTTTTTTTCATTACTGCGATTGGTAGTGTGTTCGTGTTTTTTCTCTTGTTCTGCTGACGACTGAGCTGCGCTTTGTCACCTTGCACCGCCTTCTGCTTAGACAAGCGGACTTCAGCACTTTTGACATCAGCTGTCTTGTCTTCGTGTTTAAAAACAAAAGCCGCCATCTAAAAACCAAAGAATAGATTGGAAATAAAAGTATTGCCAACGATCAACACCTGCGCTTTCCTTCAAATCGATTGCGTGTTCCTCAGCGTACGTACTCTAGTAGCACTGTTTCCTCGTTTTCGTTTTGCCTTCAATGTCGAGCGAGGACTACAGCTACACGAATGACCTCGATGAAGGGGTGCTCCTGAGTGCTGTGGCGCGCCGCCGCGAACAAAATCGCTCTCCGCTCGCCCAGGTCGTTGCGGAGATGGGCGACTCGCACGTCAACTACGAGTACCTCGATGACAACAACTCCCTCTCCGCCGGCTTCGACGACGACTTCGAGGACGTGCAGGCGGCTTTGGCTCTGGAGGACTTTGTCGGCGACGACGGCAGCAACCTGCAGAGCGAGCTTTTCGAGAGCAACTCTGTGTTTGACATCGGCACAGACGATCCAGGCACGCGGTCGCCGAGCGGGGCGAGTCAGCAATCCGTCAGCGGAACCGACTTCGACACGCTGCCGATCGTGCCGATCGCTAAGCGGCCGATTGAGGCGGCCCTGCCACCTCGGCAGCCGGCGACCACCACCAGCGGAGGCGCCGCCGCCGCCGCCACAGTGTCGGGCGTCGCCCGGCGCAACAACAACGCCTCGAGCAGCAACTATGGCAACCCAGCAGCCAACGTGCCGACATTGACGGCGGCTCTGGTGGGCTTGGCTGATAGCAAGGGCCCTGCCACGCCGTTCAAGTACATGGAGATGTACAACATCTCCAGCCCGTCGGCACCACCGCATGGCGCACCTGCACACCCCCCGCCGCCGCAACACCACCTGAACAGCAGCATCCGGCACGGCCGCGAGAACTATGACCACGCGTTGAACTCGAAGCACGAGTCCGGCGCGGCTGGCTCGTCTGTCGGGCCCTATGGCATCGCAAGCCGCATTGCCACACGCCAACCTGGGGCCGACACGACGAGCCGCGGCTCCAAGTCGTCATCCTCGGCCACCGCCGTGCCCGGCCGCTCCGTTCCACCAGCGGCGCCCCTCTTGCAGCCGTCCTCCGCGCAGAACAAGAACGACGCCGAGGGCTTCGGCTTCGGTATTGAGACCTTCCTGCACGGCACGCAGTTCGGCTTTGGTCGGCAGCCGTCGTTCAAGCGGATCGCCCCCGGTCAGCCGAATTCGACGAGCAACGTGAGCAAGCCGTACTACCTTATACCGGAGATGAGCACCGAAGTCGCCGGGGCGACGGAGACGCAGTCGGGAAGCGGAGCGGGTGCTTCCGCTCCTCCGCAGCCTCCATCCGCCTTCAACGCACGCGCTGGCGGTGGTGGTGGCGCAGCCGCTGATCGCAACGCGGAGGCCTTCAGCAACTGGCTGGAGGCGCTAGAACCGAAGACGAATTCGGCTGCGTCCTCTGCACGCAGCGTACGCGGCGTCGCTGCGATCAACAACAGCAACAACAACACAGGTCACAGTCCGAACAACGTAGCCACCGCCGCGGGTGCGAGTGGGGCTACCGGGCCGTCAGTCGGCGAAGACTTCAAGCGCGAGGTTGACGTGATGATGAAGGACCTGCTGGGCGACTACGATCTCACGAGCGGCATGACTGGTGTCTTTGCGCCGAACAACAGCGTGGCCTCCGGCCTGCCACCGCCCGGGCTCTCCACGACACCCGGCGGCACCTCGACCGGCCGCCGCGGCAGCCAACCTCCCGGCGGCGGCGTGGGTGGTGCGGGGAAGGATGCAGTGCGGCAGCTGGAGTACGACGCGTTCCTGAAGGACGTGCGGATGCTGACGCCGACGGCGCGATCGCCCACTGTGGCAGGCGGTGTAGCAGCCGGCGGGCGCGGTGAGGAAGAGAGGCGCCGGCCTCTTACGAAGACGGCGAAGACAGCCGTTGCTACCGTCGGCCCAAACCCGGCGTTCGCAGTGGAGGAGCAGAAGCCGACAACCGGCGTGCGGCCGTCGCAGCGGGCACACCCCGGCACCGGGGCTGCCGCTGCCACAGCACCGAGATCCATCCTCAACACCGCGAACCGGGTCGGGAGCTCGCGGGCACTGCGGGACACCGGGGCGGCGCCGGAATCTAGTACGAGCAACACCAACAGCGCCAGCGCCGGTGGGGCCGCGTCGCCCCCGCCGAAGGAGGCGCAGCGGCACTCGACGTCGTCGAGTGAGCCGCAGCCGCCTGACGCGAACGGCGCGCAAAACCGCCGCCGCCGTGTGTGGAGTAACTCCGTCCCGTCCCGCAGCAGCGGCGAAGGCATCTCGGGAGCCGCGCTGGATCCATCGACCGAGGCGGAAACCGCGGCAGAGCCACCAAAGCCGGCCCCACGCCGCGTCAGTGAGGCACCCGCCGGCGCACACAAGACGCCACCGCGGACTGCGCCACCGCCCGTTGTGGGTCCGCGTCCCGTCGCAGTAGGCCGCTCTCCCCGCACCGCGGCGGCGGTGGTGGCTGCCGGGGCGGCCAGCGAGAACTCCGCACGCGGCAAGAAGGGCTCTCCAAACCAGCCGTCCAGCCCGCGTGGGGAGCGGAGGACAGCGGCGCCACTCTGCCCCAGCAGCGAAACCTACGAGGACATGGACGAGGACTTGCTCGCCGGTGGCTACATGACCGGGGCCTCCATGATGCGCAGCGCCGAGTCGTTGGCCAACTCGAAGACGCCGTCAAAGCACGGCGATGACGATGACGATGACGAGACGGTGATGCTGGTGCCGTCGAGCCCGCCGAAGGAGGTCGGCAAAGGTGCCGCGTCGACATCGTCGACGCACGGGCGGCGCTTCTCTTCGATGGACGGCCACATTGGCGCGTCGTTGCTGCGGCAGAAATGGCACCCGTCGTGGAAGAAGACGGGCACCGGCGCAGCTGCAGCGACCAAGTCACCGGAGCAGGTGACGAACGGCCCCAAAAAGACGGGGGCACCGTCGTCGGCTTCCACGGCAGCCCCCGTGCCGCCGACGTCGCTGGTGCGGCCGACGCTGTCGAATGGACAGTTGCAGAAGCAGTCCTCTCCGACCTCGGACGAGTCGAACGAGGCGTCGGTGGCCACGCAGCGCCGCACCTCCATCCCGAGCCTCGTCACAAACCGCACCCCGCTGAGCGGCGACTCGGGCCGACCAGCCAACCCGCTGCCACTGCCGCTGCCGTCCTTCACGCCGAACCGAGTCACCAATGTGGACTCCCAGCACGGGGTGTCGACGAACGCGACGTCGCCGATGCAGCGCGACGCGGCCCGCAAGGGTGCGAGCGTCTTAACGATGGACAGCGTCAGCAAAGCCTCGCGCCGTGCCAGCATGAGCCCGTCGACCGTAGAGCCGATTGTGCTGGCCGACCGCGAGCGACCGGGCTTCCTGCGCCGGAACAGCGCACGCAGCTGCGACAGCTGCGACTTTGGCGCGGCCCACAACGCGGGCAGCAGCAGCACGACCGTGCAGCCGCGCCGCCGGCTGACGGAGTTCCGCAGCGGTGGCGGCGACGGCGGCCTGCCCCCCTCGTCGTCGCGGTCGCGCATTTCGATCAACACCACCGCCGAGGAGGGCCGCACCGAGGCTGCCCGGCAACGGGAGCGGGACCGCGAGACGCAGCAGGCGAACGAGGAGCGTCGCCAGCGCATCCAGGCCTTCATGGCGAAGCGCCGGGCCGAGAAGCAGATGGAGGAGCAGCGCCGCGGTCAACTGATGGAGCGCGACCGCCAGCTCGAGGCGTTCCGCGAGGAGCAGGAGCGGCAGCGCATTCACGAGGCCACCGCGCCAGACGCCGCGGTCGTGGCAGGGCAGCAACACCCGAAACAGCAGCAGCAGCAGCAGGGGCAGCAGCCTGGTGCTGTGGCGGGGAGTGGACTGAATGCGATCAAGGCGTCGCAGCGCATGCGCAAGCCCACACTGGATCGACCGCAGCGCCAGTCCATACCCACCGCCAGCTTCATTCCGGATGCCTCAACGGTGCCGATGTCGCCGCAGCAGCAGCCGCACAACGAGGCGTCCATGTCGGGTGCTGGCACGCGGCGGAAGCGCAACCCCAGCCCGTCCTCCACCGGCTCCCCAGCCGGCGCCAAGGCACGCGTGCGCTCCGTCGTCGTCTTCATGGACAAGAACAACAACAACAGCAGCGTTCGCGAGAGCGGCGGTGACACGGCGAAGGCTGCGGCAGACAAGACTGAAGAGCAGCGCCGCCTCAGTGCCAGCTCCAACGTGGTCTACGAAGGCACGTCCGTTGCGATGGAGCTGAACGAGGCGGACCGCATGCTGAAGGTGCAGCAGCCGCAGGAGCGCACCCGCTACTACCACGTCGACGAGTTCGTGCGGATCCGCGACGCTAACCCGTGTACGTCGTCCAAGTCGAGCGTCGACAGGGGTGGGGTGGCGAACTCGCACAACACGCCGAACGCGCTGCGCAACGCCGCCGCCGCCGGTCCGCGCCGACGGCTGATCTCGCTGACGTTGACGGAGATGAGCCGCAAGTTCCTCGCTGGCGTGAACGTCGCCCTGCTGCTCGGCAGTACCGAGAACGCACAGGACGCCGCCGTGCTGGCGATTCGCGAGGTGGTGGAGGGCGTCGTGTCGCACCTGCCGACGCAATCAAAGCTCTTCGCGTCGGTGGCCTACGTCGTCGGCGGCAACACGGAGGACCTGCTGACAGAGCCGTCGCGTTTTGTGCGTTCCACCTTTGGCACCTCGCCGCTATTCGGGCCGACGCTGGAGGGTGTTGAGTACGTGCCGGTCACGGGCGTGGGCCACCTCCTTCGCACCATTGCGGACGCCTACAAACGTGTGAAGGTGGGCAAGCCGCAGCCGGAGCCGGGGTTGCTGGTCATCTCGCTGCTGCTGAAGCAGTGTCGCGACGGCGACGTGGTCCTCTCGTCGTACCTCATCAGCGACGCCGGCTGCGATGGGGCGATGTACACCGCCATCCTCCGCAAGTCGCCGAATGCGCCGTTTGCGCTCTTCCACTCCGCCTTGGGTGGGCCGACGCTGACGACGGCACTCATGGCGGCTGACTGCGAGGACGTGACGACGGTGGTGCCGCTGCTGAACGTGCAGCACCGCCTGTCGACGGTGATGAACAAGCCCTGCCACGTCGGCAGCGTCCGCCGCTTCATGGAGCTGGCCCAACGCGAGCTCGACACGACGGACAGCAAGGCGAGCACGCCAGCGACGCGGCCCAGCAATGGGAACGGGACCAGCAGCCGCCGCGGCAGCGGGAACTCGCTGAGCAACACCATGAAGAGCAGCAGCAACAGCAAGCTGGCGGCTGCGGGCCGGCAGACGGTCGCAGGGCCGTCGCGTCCGCAGATTCACAGGCGGCTGGCGGAGCAGGTGGCCATGGCGAAGCAGATCCTGGAAGACCCGCAAGGCTACCTGCCAAAGAGTTTGCTGTCGACGGAGGCGGATCAGTCCACCACCTCCACCGCGCCGCCCTCCGCCGCCACGGCACCGCGCACGCATCTGACAAAGACGCAGGAGGACGAGGTGGCCGGCTTGCACCTGACCAGCGTGGGGCAGAAGCGGAAGGTGTCGCACAACGTGCCCGCCACCGCCGCTGCTGCCGTCACAGCAGCCGCAGCAACAAATGGGAGTGGAGCGAAGCCGGCTGCTTCCGCAGCAGCCACCCCTTCCACCGGCAATGGAGGAGCGATGCTGCCGAACATCCCCTCAGGCGCGACGACCTCTACGACCAACAACAACAACACGAAGCTGAACGGCGGAAGGAAGAATTTGGTGTCTGCGGCACGTGCGCCACCGATGGTGAGTGCGGTGCCGCTGAAGCATCCAGGGACGGCACCGACAGAGCTGCCCGCGCCGCTGCCGCTGGCCCAACGCTCGAGCACCAACAACAACACGGCAACAACCGGTGGTGCGGCCAGCGCGAGTCGCGACCCACAGGGCTCGGCTTCGGTGCGTCACAGCCACAACTCGATCTCCGGCGCACCCATGGGTGTCTCGCAGGTGCGCGGCAGCGGCGTTCCTGCCCTCCCAGTGCGCCGGTCCGTCAGCAACGAGCAGAGCGTGTCGGCCAGCGCGGAGTACGTGCGGCGTGGCCGCGGCGGCGACGAGGCGACGCAGCGCAACACCGGCTTCATGAACCTCGAGGACGCTGGAGCCAGCCAGTCCATTCCGGCGGTCGGCAAGCCGGAGACAGGTGTTACTGCATCACAGCAGCAGCAGCAACGTCTGCGCAATGCGTCAAAGACATCGGAGCACTCGGAGCTGCCGCCGCGACCGGCGACGACGATGGCGCCGGCGTTCGACTCCGCCAAGGTGACGGCGCTGAACAGCTCGAGTGCTACGCGGCGCCGCGTGTCGGCCGACGACGGCCGGCCCAGCTCCGGCCTCCAGCCCTTCGCCCCACCCACCTTTCAAGGCGGCGTGCTGGCCGCGAACATGGCCAACAAGAAGCTGCTGCCCGGGGCGACGACGATCGGGTCGAACGGGCCACAGTGGCCGAGCACGCCCGCCTTCGAGATCCCCACCATCCCGAGCGTCGCCTCCATCGACACCTCCTTCACCCACGACGTGTCCATCTCCATGCGGCAGAGCTCCAACGCGTACGAGGGCGACAAGGCCCCCATCCCAACCTCGACCAAGGTGCGCACGCTCGTCGTCGTCGACGCACGCTGCCGCGAGACGTCGAATGTGACGTACGACAACACGATGGTGATCGCCACTACCGAGGACGACTTCGAGGAGTACGACGTGGACGAGGTGCGGGAGGCCATGCCGGGGCAGAAGGAGCCCATCCAGGCGGAGCTGCTGAAGGAGCTGTGCGACACAGTGCTCATGGGCTGCAACGCCGCCATTCTCGGCGCCGACAGCCGGCCCACCAGCTTTTCGGCCCAGGTGCTCAAGTCCGTCGTGCACACCATCTTCGCGGAAATGAACCGCGAAGGCACGCACCGCAGCGGCCGCCTCAGCGCCTCGATTGTGAAGGTGAAGGGCGAAGCCGTCGTGGACCTGCTGCAGGACGGCGGCGATGCCCAGAAGCTTGTCATTGCCATCTCGCCCCTCTTCGGGTCCTGCGTGCACGGCGTCACCTACGCCGACGTCGCCAGTGGTGCGGCGTTCAACGACGTCGTCGACGCTGCCCTGCGGCGCGCCGCCTCGCACGACAACGGCCGCGACTACGGCTTTCTCTTCTGCTCCCTCCTCTTCAAGCTCCGTCTCGAGGAGGAGGGCGATGTGCAGGTCTGCTCCCTGGTCGCGACTTTCGCCGGCGAAAACGTCGGTCTCTACACTTCCGTGCTGGACCGCAGCCCGCTCGTGCCGCGCGCACTCTTTCACTACGCGCTCGGTGGGCCAAGCTACACGATTGCCCTGCTTGGCATCGGCAGCGAGGAGACGCGGGCGAACCAGATGCTGCAGGTGCAGAAGCGGTTGGGCGAGATGAGCAACCGCGCCACGCACCCAGGCAGTGTGGCGAAGTTTGTCGCTGGCATCCGCAACGACCTCACTCCAAACCTCATCGCAAAGTACGAGCACTCGCGCGACCCATCTGAGCGTGCGGCGACGAAGGAGATGATCGAGCGGCTGGCGGAGATGGTTAAAGACGCCGACGCGCTGCTGGTGGACTTTGACCATCACCAGCCCAAGGCCTACTTACACGGTGACACCGATCAGCAAGAAGGTGGTGGTGCGAGGAGTAGTAGCGACGCCAACAACAAGCAACAGCAGCAGCAGCAGCAGCAGCAGCAGCCCAGCGGCACGCCGGTGTCCGCGCCACCCACGACCGTCGCCAGCGTCTCTCGCAGCAGCACAAACACGAACAGTAAAACAGGGCGGAGCAACGACGCGTCGGTGTCGTCTCCGCAGACTGCGTCGGCGACCCCGGCCCGCCCCGCCGCCGCCCAGCGCGCGCTGCCAAGCATCACGGCGGTCAACCCGGAGTCGGAGGGCGAGCGCATCCAGTCGCTGGTGTGCTTTGAGCAGGTGATGATGGGGGCCGGCACGGTGGCGGTGCAGGGCAACACCATCCTGTGTGCCAGCCAAGGCGGCACGCGGTTTGACAGCGACGAGGTGATCACGTGCGACGAGAACCACCGCTCCCTTGCCTCGCGGCTGATGGACGACTTGGTGGTGAAGTTCCTCTCCGGCCACCACACCGCCCTGCTAGCTGCCGACAGCAGCTACAGCGCCTTCACTCCACTGATGCTGCGGCACCTGGCGAACAACATCCTCGAGGCGGTGCTGGGTGGCAACGCGGGTGGGCAGGACGAGGACAACGGCTTCGCCTTCACCAAGCCGCCGAACATCAGCGGGGAGCTGCAGGTGTCGATCGCGCTCATCAAGGACGACGTGACGGCGGACCTGCTGCCCATCGACGTCGACGCCACTTACCACCGCTTCGAGATGGAGCACACCCCTCTCTACGGCCCACGCGTCGTTGGCGTCACGCCGCACCTCGTCGCGGACCCGCAGGACTTCGACCACTTCCTCGCCGTCGCCATCGACAACGCTGACCCGGCGCTGCAGACGGCCGACCCGGGCATCATGGTCGTCTCGCTCGTGCTGACCCAGCGAGTGACGAAGCCCGTGGAGGATGTGCTGGTGTCCTCGCTGCTCTGCACCGCCGTGTTCGACGCCGTGCACCACTACGAGCGGGTGCTGGAGGGCAACCCCGCAGAGCCGCTCGACCTCTTCAAGAACGTGCTGCGCGGGCCGTGCTTCTCCGTCGCGTTGCTCGGCATCAGCGACGAGGAGGAAGACCCAGGCAAGCTGCTCCGTGCACTGAATGACCTCTCGCAGGTGCGCAACAAGCCGCCGCAGGTGAACAGCGTGTCGCGGCACATTCGCGAGCTGCAGCGCGGTATCGTGAAGCTGAAGGAGCGCATGACGACGTCGTCCAACGCGGATGAGAAGGCGTACATCCAGAGCCGCGTGGAGGTGGCCGAGAAGCTGCTGGAGGAAGCGGAGTCGCTGCAGCGCAATCCGCTGTCGTTGATGCAGCCGCGTGCCTTTGTGCCCCTCGGCGGCACATCCGACTTGCATTAGTTTGTTTGTTTGTGTCTTTTTTTTTTCAGAGCCGCATGTATGTTGATGTACAGGTAGATGCAACGATTCACTAACTACTTCTTTTTCCGTTTCCTCGGCTTTGTTTACTATGACTCCTCTTTCCGTCTTTTTGTTTTCCTTTGCTACTGTAGGTGGGTGCTGTACGATCGGTTTCACTTCATCGTTTTCTTCACTTTCGACTTCTTCATTTTCAGAACTTTTTTTTTGTGGTGTTTGATTTTCTCAGCTATTGCGTCATTGCGACACAGACAACAGAAAAACAAAGAAAAAACAACGGCAAAGCGTGAGTGCGGGCTTTCTGGAGTAGTGTTCTTGTTTTTCAAAGATCCAGGCTTTCTCACAGCACGTACACACTAGCAGAGCTGTGCGTCAAGCGACAAGGCTGGCAAGCTTCCAAGCTGCACTGGAAAGCGGGTCCCACGAAGCTTGTTGCCTCTTTGTGCCGTTTTCGTTCTAGCAAATAAGCCTGGGAAGCTCAACGTGCAGAACTGGTTCTCTCATCGCTCTTCCTCTTCGCGGTGCACTTGAACAAGGGAAACACAAGTTGGGCTTCTGCAACCACCTTTCACCATGCCTTCTGTTTCTTTTCTCACTCTCTTTTGCTTTCACACGGATTTCTGACGGGCTTCCAAAACTCTCTCTGCCCCCAATTGCAACGGCAGCAGTACTCTTTTCTCCCTTCGACCGCCTTATTCAGTATCCGGGAGACGGAGAAGAGCAGTTTTCTTTTTTTCTTTCTTTCCAAGACGTGAAGAGGACGAAGCAATCATCTACTACCAGCAGGCAGAGAAGTACGGGGGAAAAAAAGGTTCCCTCTGTCGCAGATAACATCTCTAGCATCAACGTTGTGCGTGGTACGTCTTTTCACGCCTGCAAACAAACAAGCAAAAGACCGCGGAGACAATTTCGCCTGCAGCGTTCACACACACACACACACACACACACAACGCGCACGCAGGCAGCCCTGTCTCGTTCATTCTTGTCTTCTCGTTGTAAACCAGCTGTAGTCTTTTTTTGTTTTCTCTTTAAACGATCAATCTTTTTTCTAGTCTCCTTTTTCACAACTTCATTCTTCCACGTTTGTGTTACTCAATAAGCATATATACGTTTCTCTTTTCTTGCACCTGTTGTCGTCTCATTAAATTAAAGAAAGAGAATAATCAACGCCTTTGGCTTGTTCCGTTCGTTTCTCTGTGTAGGTAGGCTAGTGGTCGTTCTAACAGGAAACAGAATTCGGCTAAAGAAAGTAAGAATTCAGTTGTGACACCCTGTTTTTTTTTCTTTCTTCTGCAGCCGCTCAGCTGCCTTTGTATAATACTACTTACTGTTTTTATGTGTAGAAATACCTCGTTCTCCTATCAATCTGTTGATACTCCTGCTTTTTCTTTTCTTTCTGATCTTCATTTTTTTGAGCTTTCATGTACATGTTTGCAATCGTTTAAGGTATCTTCGCTCTTTCTTTCGTATTCCGAGCGGTAATCTATCGGAGGGCTTCCAGCTTTTTCTACCTTCTCTTTTCTCTTGTTCCTTTTCCGCTATCTTTCTTTCTTTTTTTTCCTTTTCATTGGTTGCTCTGCGCTTTCTTCGTGATCGGCGTGTTTTTTTTTATATTTTTGCCACACTGTACTTCTTTGTTGGGATCACACACTGGAATCATTCTTCTTTTGTTTTGAACGCTTTTGTTTTGCTGCCCGATCTTTATTTTTTGCTCTCCTTACTTTGTTGTTCGTGTTGCTTCCTTTCTGGCGTCTCTTTTTCTTGTCAAAAGGTGGCGCGTTCTTCTCCTTGCCATCTCTCTTTTATTTTCTTGCGCAAAAACTTCATTCTCATTTTTTATTGTCTTTGTTGCTTTCTTTCTTTTCGCATCCGTCTTTTTTTATTTAGGTCCCGAAAGAAAAGAAAAGGAAAACAGGTGCAACAGACAGCTCGTGGGGAGAAAACACATCGCTCCTTTTTTTTTATCTCAATTTTGGGAGCTTTTTTGTGTATTACCTTTTTTTCTTTTCAATTATCTCCTTTGTATAATTTAGTATAGCGGCGCAGAACAATGAGTCGCCGCGACAGCGGTTCGCCAGGTATTGCTAGCGAGCGTACGCTGTCAAGCTCCGACTTCTTCGGCGTCCCAGGCGGCGACGCTACCGTAGCGTACGCAAGCAGCTCGAGTCCCCTCGCTTCCCCGCTGGCCAGCCGCCGCGAGCGCCGCCTCAGCTGCTCGTCGGCCACTGCCGGCGTGGGCACGGTGCCGTCCCCCGACGCCTCGGTCGACTGCCGACTCCGCGCTGACAAGCTGCAGCCGGTCTTCTCGCTCTCGCCGCGGTCGAAAGAGTTGTTCCTCAACCGCAGCCACCCCAACGGCAAGGGGGCTGTCAGCAAGAGCCACCACAGCAGCGGTGACGGCGCGGTGCCGTGCGAGTACGGCATCAGCACCTCCAACGCTTTAGACCATAGCCGCAACGTCGGTGACAGCAGGGTGCTCGCCTCCGCTGCGAAGAGCCTTCGCCGCGAGAGTGTGACGGGCAGTCGCAGCTGGGGGGCGATGGAGGCCTCTGCGGCGGGCTCGTCGCGGCTGAACGATGGCCCGACCACGTCCCCGGCTAATTGGCCGTACGCCCTGCCGCCGCTACACGTAGACGGGTCTGTGGGAACGTTTCCGGATCTACTGGGGCCGGACCCACGGCCATCGCCGTCTCGCCCGGTGGCCGCTGCGGATTTGGACGACAAGGTTTGGGCGGCGCTGCAGGGCGACTCGCCTGGGTCCCGGCTTCTACTCAGCGAGACGCCGTCGAACGTGGGTGGGAGCAGCGCAACAGCGCACACGCTAGGTGCTGCGCCAACTTCGCTGAGGCCCACGGGGTCGCCACGACGTGCCGCGCAGCCGCAGCCGCAGTCGCGCTTAGTGCACTCGCCGATGGGGCAGGCGATGAGCCCTTCTCCGGTGATGTCGCTGGCCCGTCCCATGGCGGTCTCGCCGAGTGCGGCGGCGTCCTACTCGGTGTACGATGTAATGAATAATAGTAGCAACCCTGAGGGTTACTCCGTCAGCGCCGTCGCCGCCGCGCTTGCTGGCGGTAGCACGACTGTGGCTGCTGCCGGCTACCTCAACAACATGTCCAGTGCTGTCGACAACCGCTACTCCATGGTACTCGGCGCAGACAGCCCGCGCAGCACGCAGTTCTCAGTAAAACCGCCCTTCCAGTCCAACTCGTACCTCCGCTTCATGCCGCCGGACGAGCAGTCGTTTCTGCCGGACGAGATGTGGGAGTACTCGATGTCGGAGCCGAAAGATGGCCGTCCTCTTGACGGTGACCGTGGTGTCGCTACCAACGTTGCGACCACGGCGACGACAAACACGACTTCCACGATCACCAACGCCACGGCGGTGGCACGGCACTGCGGCAGCTCCTTCCTCCATAACGCCCTTTTTGAGTACGGCAGCAACCAATTCCGCGCTCGCGCAGCCTCAGCGGCAACGGCGCGCACAGGCGATAGCCAACCCGATGTGACGGCCAGCTCCACCTTGGTGGATGATCTGCTGGGCAACCGCTACTTCGACGGGATGCTGCCGCTCATGCTGCAGTACGGCGATGCGATGTTGCGAACCAAGCAGCGGCGCGATGCACGGCGTGAGGAGCAGCGACGGGCACGAGAGCACAAGACGGCGATGGGTACTTCTGGCATCTTGTCCTATCCAGGACGGCGCACGAGCGCGCTGGAGTCCGTCTCCGCCCTGCCATCTGCAATGGGGAGTCGAGTGATCGGCGGAGCCGGCCGCACCAGCGGCGACCTTCGTGACAACTCCTACGGACTGGACGAGTACGGGGTGCTGAACGGCTTCGACGAGTCCGCGGAATTGACAACCGCGTGCGACTTCACTGTGTCGGCGCTGCTGGCGCAAGCGGCAGAGTCGGCGGACGTGGCACGCGCATCCGCAGCGGCCACCCGGACGGAGAATGAACCCGATACACTGGCACAGAGCAACGCTCGACAGATCAGCGGTCACAGCCCTACGCCAACGGATATGAACGATACGAACAAGGCCGACGTGGCCAACTCTCCTGTTGCTGCTTATGTGGGAGATGCGGTGCGGATGGAGTGCGTGAGCCCTGGTGCGCAGTCGATGTCGTCTGCGATGCGCGAGGTGGAGGAGTTGATGGCCGCACTCGACATCATGCCAGCGCTGTCGTGGGCGGCGGCGTCGGGTGCTGCGGAGGCGTCGGGTACCGCGGCGGTTGCGCTGGGGCAGGAAAACTGCAAAAGGGAGAGCGAAGCAGGTGATGCCTGCTCCGATGACTGCTCTGTCTTTCCGCCGCCACCCGCTGTCACCGACACGCAGGCGAACTACGAGGTGGATAGTAGGAACACTCGGCCTGTGGCACCAACAGCATCAGCACAGGGGAGTAGTAGGTACGAGAGGCAGAGTGACACCACCGAGTATGTGGCGATGCCAAACCTCTCGCCCGAGGTGCGCTCATCGGTGCGGCGTCAAGGCGCTGCGGCGAGCGCAAACGGGAATGGCAGCGCGGGCGGCACGACTGCAGCAGCGGCGCCGCTCCCGACGTGGTCACGACTCAGCACCTCGAAGAGTCCAACACCAGTCGGCAGGAAGGACGCGACTGCAGCGCACTGCCGCACACCGATCTCGCCGTCGAAGCCGAAGAAAGCAGCCAGGACGGCGCGTCCATCGTCGCGACGGATGGCAGCCGCGGAAGACGCACACGATCACCTCCCGCCATCTGTTGTCTCGACAGGCGCCGTGAGCGACGTAGCGCCCCCTGCTCCGGCTGGTGTGGCGGCTACGGCGACACCGGCACCGTTACCCACACGCCGACTCTCGAGGACGGCGACCGGCCGCAGAAGCAGGACTGCCTCGCCGCACCGCGCAAGGGCAACAGGGCCGCCGCAAGTGCAGCAGCAACAAAAGCCGCACACTATCGCGGAGATGCTGCGTGCCCGCGCCGTCCCCGCCGACCGCGCCGCACTCTTTGCGCTGCTGATCGCCGATGACGAGAGCATGCGCGACGCCTCTCTGACGATGCAGCGGACAGCTGGTGTTGGTGGGCCGTCGCCCTTCGCGCTGACTTCAAGCACGGCCCAGCCGGCGGAGGCGCCAACCGCGCTGCAACCACCGACGCCCGCTCGCGTTTCCGAAGAAGACTGGCAGGCGACAGAGACCATCACGTTCTCCGAGGCTGCCGGCAGCACGACCAGCCGCACGGTGCCCGAGATGGCGAAGCTGGTCGCCAGCGGGTTCAACGTTAGCCTCGTCTCTCTGCACGCGCGTTGCACGAAGCCGGCCAACGTCAGCGCCTGGGGCAGTCTCCTTCCAGAGTTCTTCGCTGGTTTCTTTGCGCGGCTGCAGGAGATGAACAAGGCGCCGTCGTCCTACTCCGCGAAGCTGTCGGTTGCGCTGCTGAAGTGTGACTTATATCGCGATCTCCTCAGCGACGTGGTGCGGCTGACACCGGTGACGCTGCTCGGCACGCCGCTGCTGGGGCCGCGGCTGCAGGGGTTGACGGCGGTGCCCGTCTACAACACAAAGGAGTGCATGCGCACGCTCTGCGAGGCACACGACCGCCTCTCCCTCGACGACTACGCCAATGGCAGCCTCGTCGTCACGCTCGCGCTCAAGCAAGAGACGCGCGATGCCGGCACCGGTCAGCGGCGCGACGTCCTCCTCTCCTCTCTCACGGCCTTCGCTGCCAACGTGGAGGTGTACACGGACGTGCTGCAGGCGGACCGGCTGCCAGCCACGGCGCAACTGCTGCTGCAGCTCTTCCGCGGCCCCGTGCAGAGCGCCATCGCCGTCCACCTGCGTCGGCTGCAGCGCAGCCCTGGTGAGATGCAGCGCGCGCTTGAGGTGCAGCGCGTGCTGCGCAGCCGTGCCACCCTGCCGCCCCGCCTCGGCAGTGTCATCGGCCTGCTGAGTCACATCCGCGGGGAGGTGCGCGCCTTCTGGGCGGTGCTCGAGGCGTCGACCGCGAAGGCGGCGGAGCGGCGGAGAGTCCTGATGGACCGCGCCGTCGCCGCCGCGCTGATCGACGACGCTCGAGCGCGGGTAACCGCCGCGGACATCGCCTGGGAGGACGGTGCCTACCGGCGCGAGCGGCAGGAGCGGGCGCAGCTGCGTTACGTCTTGCGTGCCCTGACCTGTCTCGGCAACGATTGCACCGGTGTGTTGGCGGACCCGGTCACGAAGCTGCCACCGGTCTACCTGCTCTCCCAGCGCTCCACGAGTGCCGCGGCAGCGCAGCAGCCCCATCACCACCGCACCGGCTCTGAAAGAGGCGGCGTGACAGGAAGCCGCGGCGCACGCGAGCACGGGACGCCGTCCCTGGCGTATCTGGGCGGCGGCGGCGTTCACCACGGCGACCATCAGACCGCCGCGGAGGAGGAACCGAAGCGGGCAGGCGGGGACGCGTTCGACGTCGTCAGCGACGGCAGCGGACGCGCCGCCGACGACCGGCGAGGCCGCGCCAGTGGCCCGCGCGGTCACGGGCGGACGGCGACAACTTGTGACGTGGTGCAGGCGACGCTGAATTGGTCCTGCGAGGTGCCGCAGGCGAACTTGTTTGCCGGCGACGCGGCGTGCGGCTGGCGCGGCATCCGGCCGCTCTTCCGTGCCTGTGACGCGCAGCTGCGTGCCGCCTTCCACGCCACGGGCGACGAGACAGCAGTGCAGGCGACAGTGGCCATGCAGCGGGTAGTATACCTGGAGATGCAAGAGCCGATCCGCGCGGAAGCCTGGCCGGCGGAGGGCGACGACGACGACGCGGCGGTGCGTCGCGGTGCCGCGCTGCCGTCCGGCAAGGCACGCAGCGCGGTGGTCGGTTTCACCGTGAACGACGTGCCTGTCGGGGCGTCACGCGTGCTGCGGGGGATGCCGCAGTTCCAAGTGGAGGAGCTGTGCGTGCGCGCCGGCGGCAGTGCTAGCCGCACCCCGTCTCCGGTGCCAGCCGGGTCGGCCTACGCGAAGCCATCGTCCGCACCGCCGCCGCTGCTGTGCAGTGAGAGGGACGTGGCGAGCTGCAGCAACATCAGCGGTAGCAGCGGCAGCGGCAGCGTCTCGTCCACTGTCAGGGCCGCCTTCCGCGGCTTCCTGGACGGGCAGAACGTGGCCATCCTCAGCGTGACCGAGGCGAGTGCGGAGACGGACGCCGTCACCCGCATGACGCGCTCCCCGCTCTGGTTGGCGATGCGGGAGCTTGTGGAGACGGCGTTGCAGGGTGGCGCGGATGGCGCGAGCACCGCAGGCCCCCACTCTCCGGTGGGCCAGCAAACGCTCTTCATGTCCATCACACAGCCCATCTCAATTGACTGCATCAAGGACCACCTCAACAGCAGCCGCAGCGGCAGCGACGGCTTCGCGAGCGCCACCGGCAGATCCGCACACCACGGCGTCAGCACCGACAGCCTCCTCTCCCCCGCAAACGCGGACGAGATGATGGCGTTTCAGGCAGCGTGGACGCCGGCCGGGCCAGTGGTGGCCGGTGCCCGCTACATCCCCATCACTTCCATCGCGCAGTTCTACAAGATCACCCGCGAACTGCCGAGCCACGTGCTGGCCGTCGCGGAGGCACGCCGAACAGAGTCGCGCGGCGGGACGCACGTCCTCGTGTCCTTCCTGCTGCGCCGGTGTGGAGCCGCCGCGGGTGCGAAGCCAGCTTCACCGCCGTCGGTGTCGGCGACTCCCACCGCGCGTTCGCCTGGCGGAGCCTCCTGCGCTGCTGGTACGGCCACCGCGCCGCCTCTTGCCTTTGACCACGTCTTCTTTAGTGCGGCCACCGTGCTGCTGTCGACGGAGGCGATGTTCTGGAACACGCTGCAGCTGAGCGACCACGTCGCGCCGTCGCACCCGCTGAATCTTCTACGGCCCGTCTACTGCCACCGTGTGGTGAACGTCGTTGATGTCGCTGCAAACGCGGTGGACCTGGCGTGGCCGCTGCTCCTCACGCAGGAGCGCATGACACAGCGCAAGCCCTTCTCACTGTGGCGCATGCCGTGGTCGATGAACGCGTACACGGCGTACCTGGCGCGGCAGCGCGACACCTTGCGGTGGTGCATGGCGAACTTCGTCTCGGCAGCACCAACGGCAGCAGGGGCCGCCACACGTGGACACGGCCAGGCGGAGCGCAGCAGTCACGGGCGCCTTCAGATCGACTTGAAACAACCCGGTCTGCCAGACGAGGTGAGGGCTTGCTTCTACGGCAAGCGCGTCTGGCTGGCTGATCTAACGGCGGTCCTGCGGCAGGTGGAGTTGATGTACGCGATCGGCGTCGACCTGCTGGAGGGCCGCTCCCTGCCGCAGAACTCGTGGACGGAGCCGCGTGCGGTGTGCGACCGCCCGATGGCGCTCTTCGATGGTAAGGTGGCGTACGACATCACCACGCCACCGAAGGTGTACGTGCGAACACCGCTCGACCCCGAGGCGCAGCCCGCGGAGCCGGAGATGTCGATGGACACGGAGGAGGCGCCGCTGCTGCAGCGGCCGCCGTCGTCCGCCGCACCTCCCCCCGCGGTGCACCGTTCACCGGCGCCGGCAGCTGTCAGCAGTCGCGTGGCCGACGAGCGCCGCGGGGAGCAGCAGCGAACACCAGTGAGTCCGCGCGGCACCAGGTGCGGCGCATCGCCGCGTCGTGTGGTGGCGGAGTCCGCGCCGGCGGCTGTGGTGGCGAAGGCGGCCGCACCAGAAGCAGCGGCCCCGTCCACCGCGTCCCCCGCCCCGAATCAAACCACTACACCACGTCGACCTCACCCGCAGCAGCAGCAGCGGCGGCGAGATCGTCGCGCAGCTGACAACCACCCTCGTCGAGATGCGCGGTACACACCACTGAGGCTTGCAACGGCCGACCAAGAGGCGTCAAGAGCTGTCGCTGCCGCGCCGTTTGGTGCGTTGCACCGCTGCTCTCCGTCGCTGCAAAGCCTCAAAGTCGACCCAGCGTTGGCCACGCAGTGCGACGGTGGTGGTGCAGTAGCGGCAGCGGTGCGAGGCTCTGCACACACGGCAGCAGTGCCCGACGTGGCAGCGCCGGTTCGCAGTCCTCGACTCGTCAGCCATCAACGTCCCACGTCGGCCGCCACGCCAGCCTCGCCGATCGCCAACTCCTCCACGCACTCCACCAACTGCACGCAAGGGCGGTCGTCTGCTCTTAGGAGCCCGGCTGGCCCATCCTCGATGCAGACGCCGAGCCCGGACCCGCAGCGCACGCCGCCGCTGACGCTGTCGGGGCATCAGCCTCCCGGTCGACCACGCGCGGACGACCTTCCCTTCTCCCCTGCCGGCGTGGCGGCACTCGCGCTGAAGCGCACGCCGGTCTCCCCGCGTGTTTCCTCGGAGGCGGCGCCGCTTCCCTCCGTCTCGTTGCGGCGCTACACGACAATTCCGCATTGCCCCGTAGGTGGCGTCGCGTCTGGCGACACACCACCGTCGCCGTCAGAGGGTCCCGTTGGCGCCTCCGTCACCGTCGCCTTTATGGACTCAGCGAGCCGTCCGCGATCGGCGGCGTCGGCGGCGACGAAGACCGCCGCGAGTCCCGCGTTGCACCTGCAGCCGCTCCCGCCACGCCGCACGGAGTCTTTTTCTTGAGCAGAAGTGTGTGTGTGTGTGCTGGTCTCGTAGTCTTTTTCGCGGCTGTCGAGCTGCCTGCGCACTGGAGTTAGGATGGGTAAGAGAGAGAGAGATTGAACGATGCACACTACGTTGTCCAGTGTTTGGTTGGTTTCTTTTCCTCACTTGTTTTCTTTTCTTCTTTTATGGCTTCTTTTTTTCTATGTGTGTCTATGCAAATATCTCTCCTGCAAACTATAAAAAGAAACCTGTTTTGCACGTTTCCTTTTTTTCTTTAACTGCCACTGGCGGAATATCCTGTGCCAATCGTTTTCTCTTTTTTTTCCAGTCTTCTTTCTCGCTTTCGCAGCGCTCCCATTCCAACAGTGTCCAGCTTCATTCACTCTTTCCGTCCTTTCATGTTTGCTACCGTGGATCCTTTCTAGTAACTGTTTTTCTTCTTCCGTTTTGAGCTTTAGTCTCTCCTCGCCTTGTGTACATGTGCCCTTTTCTCGCTTTTGCATTCCTTTGGCATCCTTCTTTACCTCTTCCAGTTTTCACTTGTCATTTTCCTCTGATGTGCATGTAGAGTATGCGGCGCAGAACTGCTCTCTCTGTCTCTCTGTCTAGCTGGAGGTGTTGCACATCCCCCTCACGACAGTTTTCCACGGTTCACTCAGTTATCTCCTGAATCCTCTTTGCTTACTCCCACATAGCTGGAGTGCCAGAGTGTGTGTCTGGGTGCGTGTGTGCTTGAGGGTTTCTTGCACTCGAGCCGTGACGCAGGATGATGATGAACCTGCGTGATGGAGTAGTTGTATTGTCGTTGAACATACTGTGTGCTCATTCGTTCTCTTTTCTTTGCGTAGCGCAAACTTCTCTTTTTTCATCTTCTGGTGTGTGCTTACCTTCTGCGTTGCGTCAGTCGATTGCTTTCAACTCGAAAAATGAAAATAATAAAAACACACTTTGTATCAAAGAGCTGGAGTTCATACCGACACTGTGCTTGCAAGAACGCAACTGTGATACGACGCGCTTGACACGATGTGATCTACGAAGAGATTTATGAAATCCCTGATTGAGTCATGTCTTCGACTGTAGCTGGGTCTGAAGCTTCACACCACACATGCTTATAAGTTGTTTGGCTATAGAAAACGGGAACGTCAATGATGAATGGCGACAGAATACCAATGAAAGTAGCTCATCCCCACTTCTCCACTAACTGTTCATATGGCTCTTTTTTTTTTCTTTCTACCCGCGCTATTTCATCGACTTTTCGGACCAAACATAATTTCCCCGATGCGGCATCAAACAACCGTTGATTGCACGCTGCGAAACAAAACACTCCACAGAAAGAGAGCGTGAGTCACGCGTTCATTAAACAGTACCTCCTCTTCCTCAACAACAACAAACACCAACAACTGAGGTGGACTGCGCATATCCACACACCTTACTTGCCTTGCCGGCAGCGAAACACCGCGCCTGGCCGGACCGCAACTTGTTTTTCAGATCTTTGCATCTCCCCCCTTTCTTTTATCAGTCTCTCAGTGCCTCTTTCTCTCAGCTGGACCTTATCGGTGTTGGACGTGGCAACACAATTTCACTGCGAAGTCTTACCTGGCAGCGCTGCTTTCTTTTTTTTTGTTTTGTTTTGTGTCGCTGCCAATCCAGCCCTTTTTTTTTTCTTCGTGACTGACCCCCTGTTTTCGTCATTCGAACTCGAGTGTGGGGACGCTGCAGCACCTGTTGACGCAGTCACTGTGTTTTCCTTATCTCATTTTCTTTTTGTTTGCGTTCTGCGGCATAACTGGTGCCCAGAACATTGTATCAACAAGAGCTAGCAACTCTACTGCTGATGTGGTGCGTGTTGCTCAAGTTCGCACCCGTGAAATAAATCTCTTTGTTCCTACTCGGCATCACTTCTCTGCACACACGCGTACGCGCTTTTTATTTGCCTGCACGCGTGCTTGGTATGGATCTGGTTGCGTGAGAGGAGTTTCTGTGAACCACCGTGTCATCTTTTCCTTTTCACTTTGGTGTTGTTAGTCTGAGATAGGACGTAGTGTTTTTATTTTTTTTTGACTGGCTTTTCCTTTGTCCTTTTTTCTTTCTCTGCTTGCTTGCTAAGCGCAGTTGCATCTCAGCTGAAACAACAAAAAAGAAAAAAGTGTTTACTTTGAGACATCTGCGCCAAGGCTGTCTGTTTTTTTTTTTTTGTCTCCTCGTTGTATTAAAGCCTCAAATCAACACTGGAAGCTGTGGCTGTACCCGCGTTGAACATCCAAACAAACGACCTTTGCTCTTTCTATCTTTTTTTTTCTTTGTTTCACAGCTGCATCGTCTCCCTTCTGTGGTTTTTCTTTGCTTCCTCCTCCACTTTTTTTGAATTGCACAGTAAGCTGGTGGTGGCCGTGTCTGCGTTTGTGTGAGATACGTCAAGAAATTAGCGTGGTGGTGACTTTTCTTCTCCTTTTTGCGTCTCTTACGCTTCAAAAAAGAGTTTTGTTTTTTTCCCTCTTCCTTTGTTTCCACGAGAAAGGCGTCTTCTGAAAAACAACGATTGAAAGAAAAAAACATTAAAAACTGCGCAAGTGTTTTACCATTGCGGTGACTTTTTTTTCCCTTTGTGTTTTGTAATTGTATTCTTTAGTCGAAAGTGTAGCTTTCTCTCTTTCTTCCTCTCTCTCTCTCTCTTCTTTTTTTTTCAAACCACGGTCACAACGGTGACAATCTTTTTTTTTCTTTCTCTTTTCGCACACGTTAGTGGGTCTTTCAATCTGTTCCATCCCAAACAATCTCTTGCTTTTTTTTTGTCTTCTCTTCTTCCAATTCTTCTTGTTATTCTACAATTATATGTTGATTATTTTCAATTGATCTTGTTCTCAGACTAACAAGTCAATCGTCTCGTAGACTCTCTTCTCTCTTTTGTTCTTTGTGCATAGTTCTTCCCGTAAGCACCCACTAAATTTCAAAACACATACAAACATCAAACACACGCAGATAAACTTGCAAAGCATCCAGTCTCATATATATATATATATATATATATATAAAAGCACCTTGCTAATTCCCACCTTGACGTTTTCTTTTTTTTTTTCGTAAGTGTTGCGGGTTTCACGAAGTGCGAGACTGGATCCGAGGGCAGAGTTCATCGTTGAAAGAGTGCTGCCGCAACGAGTTTTCTCGTTGAGTTGGGTCGCACACTTTTTTAGCAACTATTCAGCCTACTCTCCCTCGTTTTTTTTTTTTGGTTGCTTCTCTTTTCCGCATTGCTGAACTTTCAGCGAAAGGCGACTGTTTCAACTTTTCTCGTCCTCTCCTTTTTTTTCCTCGCTTTTTGACCTTTTTCTTTTACAGTTTTTGTCTGTTTTATATAGAGCTTTTTTATCATCCCTCTTCCTTTCGCTTCCTTTTTGTTTTTTTGTTTGTTTCTTTGCCTCTGTTTTGTTGTTGTTCAAACGATTGCAATAGACGGTAACTTTCCTTTACTTCACAACATCGTGTTTTTACCACCAGCGTAGTAGATCTTCTACTTCCGCCTTTAATTGAGTTTTGGAATCTCACTGCCTTCTACTCCGCAGAGTCTTTCTTCTGGATTGTCTCTTCCTTTTCTTTTTTCGTTTGTTTCAGACTGTTTCAGTAGAAGATTCTTCTACGTCCTCTTTTTTTTGTTTGGTGCTCCTTTTTCATTCACAAGTCTTTTTTTCCCCACTTTCGCTTTCCCGATTGCCTTTTTAGTGGATTGCTTCTTCCTCTTTTCCACCTAGCGTGCACTCGCAGACGAGCACGAACACTTCTATTCTCCGTTTTTCTGTGAGGGTTTTTGTTTTCGCTGCTTTTCATCCTCTCCGTGAGGGGCCGTGTTCTAAGCTAGCGGTACCTTTTTGTTGTCTTCGATCGTGCGGTCGTATTCCACTCCGTGTTTTCTTTTCTTTCCTCTTTTGTTCCCGTTTTTCACTATCAGTTGTACTTTTCATCGCCAAACAAACACAGACAAAAAAAACACGTAAAAGTAATCTAAATTTTTCTCCTTTTTTCTTTTCAGTTGTTTGAAGGTTTTTTTTTCCTTGCGTGCTGACACACATCGCTCCTCTCGATGCCAAGATCGGCGACGTCAGAGTCTCCGCTGTCAGGCACCTCTGGGCTGTCAGGGCGGTATGAACTTGTCTGCTCCCCTTTCACGAGCGGACGGCAGGAATCCGCAGGGGCGGCGGAGCGGAAGGCGGCGACCACCTTCGACGACGATGACCTTTACGGCGTCGTCGACTTGATCGCAAAGTCGCACACAACACCGCCCTCCTCGACGACGCGAAGAGATTCGCAGCCACCGACACTGCAGCCCATGCGACATAGCTCGGTGTCTCGACGGGAGGCCTCCCCTCTCACCGGCTTCAGCCCGCTCCAGCCGGATCGCCGCCAAACCACGAACAACAGCAGCGTCAATACGAACACCAACGGCTCCTCGGTGCTGGGCGAAGACAACAAGTCCATCGCCTCAGCGTGCTCGCGGCAGTCGGAAGGCGACGGCCGCAGTGAGCGCCACCGGCGCTACTCACAGGCGCTGCAGACCCCGTTGTCGGATGCCGGCAGCGGCGTGGCCTCCTTTGTGCGCACCATCCGCCAATTCAGCAACCCCAGCAACCCGCCTGCGGTGGCGGCGGCGCAGTCGGCGCGGTCAGACAACCGACGCGGGCCATCGCGGCTCGCTGCGCCGGCGACGACGAACATCGGCGCTGCCACCGCCACCGCCAACGCCAACACGGCGCGGCGGCCCAATGGAAATCGGCTGGAGCCGCTCCAGCGCAGCAGCGGTAGCAAAGCCGAGGACAACAGTGCTTCGGATGTTGCTGCGGCTGTGGCCGCCGCAGGGCCAGCAGGACGCACACGCACACCAGCGGAGCCACGACGCGGCCCGCTGCATCAGCCAAGCCCCGTGACGTCCGCCCCGACCTACCTGCCCGGCGGGTCGCCCTCCAACGACAACGGCGGCAACGGTCGCGGTGGCCGTGCGGCCAACACGTCGTTTTTGCGGGAGCCGCTGCACCACATCGACGGCCACGGTGCTGACGACGACGTGGACACCAGCGGCGTTGTGCAACAACGGAGATCGGTGGCGGAGGCAGCGGCGCGGCCTTCCCCTCACCACCCCATCCTCACGCTGCCGGATAAGGGCAGCCGGCCCGACGTGCGTGACCTTTCGCCGTCCAGCTCGCCTGCGCCGACGATGCCGCACAACGTCCGCAGCGGCGCCAGTCGCAGCGGCAGCGGTGTCTTCTCAATGCACACGCTCGTGTCACGCAACAAGAACGTGGACAATTTCGACTACGGGCTTAGCGCACTCGGCTTCCCCGTGGAGGGGGCTAAGCAGCAGCCGCGACAAGGCAGTGTTTCGCCAGCCAGCCCCGGCGCCAACCAAAGCGGCGTCGGCAGTTTCCTCATGGCCGCCTCCGACCTGACCGGTGGAGAGCGGCGCGGAAGCGGACTCATGCACGTGACGACTTCCCCTAACGACGTAACGGCGATCACGAACACGACGACGCACTCCACACTGCCGTCGCTGCTGCTCGTGAACAAGCACTCGGGCTTGCAGCAACACCAGCAGCCGTTGCAGCACACCGCGAGCAGTCACAGCGGGGCAGGTGTCGCCACGGGCTCCAGCGTGTCAAGCGCCTCCCTCGCCGGCAGCTCCGCCCAGCAGCAGCCGTTGATGCCGCTGATGCGACGGAGAAGCACCGAGAGAGCTGGCGGGGACGGCGCGTCTCCTTCCACGGCGGGCGCAGATGCACCGCCGCCGCCTTCGTCGCTGAAGCCGGCGGGCCGCCAGGGCACGGGATCAACACGCACGACGCCGTCCGGTCCGACGAGACTCACGCTCGGCGACAGCAGCGACAGCAACAGCAGCAGCAGCGCCGCAGCCGGCCCGCGCCGCAGCTTTGAAAAGCAGAAGAAAGAAGAGGTGGCAGGAAAGTCGGCGAAGTCTGCCACGACCAAGGCGAACGCCACCCCACCACGGCCGCCGCCGCTGCTCGCTCCGCACGACGCCACGCAGCTGAAGAGCCCCAACTACACTCCACAGCTGCGCATCAGCGGCTCACCCAGTCTGCGCTCGCTGGAGGAGACACGGGCTGGCTTAGGTGTCGCCTATGACGAGGTGGCCGTCCCTGCGTCCTTCGCGAGCAACGGCGGCACGCTGCCCAGCAGCAGCAACGGCAGCAGCGGCGCTCTCGCCTCCGTGTCGCTGCGCTCCATCGTCTTGCAGCCCCGGCGGCTGCCGCGCAACCTCGACGACGTCTACGACCTGCGCGGCGAGAGCTCAAACGACTTCTTTGAACCGCCCAGACGAGGCGTGGGCGGCAGCGCTGGAAGTGGTGGCAGCAACCGCAACAGCAGCGCCGGCGCCTTTGGCGCCGCGCACCTCTCCCACACGCAGCCCTCCCCAGGTATCGGGACGCCGGACCAGCTCAGCCCCAAGGTGGCGGGTCGTTTCCAGACAGCATCGGACGCTTCGGCGGACGAGGTCGCCAAAGACGTGGACCGTGAAGTGCTGCTGACAACGCAGATGCCGCACCACGGCCACAGCGATGACGTGGGCGTGGAGGACGATGACTCCCTTCTCTTCGGGGACGATGACGATGACGACGCCAGCGCCAGCGCCAGTGACGACAACGACGAAGACGATCCTAGCAGCGACAACGACCGGCAGAGTGCGATGAGCCGACCGGGTGAATGCATCGCCGCAGCGTCGCAGTCGCCCATGCGCCGCACTGGTAAGCCGTCCAATGCCGCGAGCACCCGCCCCAGCAGTGGCAACAAAACGACTGGTGGGGCGAAGAATACGAATGAGCGTGCCAGTAGCAGCAGCACCGGCGAGCCCCGCGCCGCCAATCAGGCACGCGAGGAGGCGGCGGAGGGGCGGCAGAACAGCGATGGCGGCCGCGAGACGTTTCTGCCCTTCAACGAAGTCACCGCGGTCGGCTCTCGCGGCTTCAGCAGCCTCATGCTCACGTCCTTTCTGCGCCACGCCGGGTCCACGGAGGCGGCGTGGACACCCACGTCTTCCGGCGTGGTGTGGTCAGCCCTCCCCGTCGCGTCGGTGAGTAGCTCACCGCCGTCCTCGATGGCCGCGACGATGACCGGCATCCCGTACGGCAGCCTCAGGGCAAGCACCGCGTCACAGAGTTCAGCTGGGCCTCTGGTAGGGGCAGCAACGTGTGGCGAGGCAGGCAGCAGCAGCAGCAGCCGACCAACACCCGCGCTGGAGACGCCGCTGCCCGTGGGTGAGGCGGTGCGCGGCGACACGGCAGTGACGATTCGCCGCAGTGCCAGCGCCACAGCAGCGCCGTCGCTGCACGCTGTGCCACCGACCACCACCACCACCACCGCCCCCGGGCCAGCTCCATTGCGAGTGCCGGCACCGCCACGGGTGTCGTCGCCCCGCACACTGGGGAAAGGGCTACGAGAGCGATCCGCCTTCGGGAGTGACAGCGGGCCGGCCGCCGTGGCTGCGAAGCTGCCAGCAGAGCTGCTCAACGCAGGCATCCTGCGGTGGACAAAGCCGCTCACCGCCTCGCAGCTGGCTCTTGAAAGCGGCAGTGCCACATCGCCGTCGTCGCAGCTCACGAGCGAGCGTCTGCTGCGCCAGTTGGAGCTGTCGAACCATGGCGCCTGGCAGGATGTGCGTGGCCTCAGCATCCTCGAGCACCGCCATCCAGCTCCGACAGCGGCGACGCGGGTGTTCGCCGTGGACCAGGGCTACGCCGTGCGGGTGGTGCAGAACGATCTCATGGGCGACTGCGAGACGGACGAGTGCATTGAACGCTGCGCGGCAGTGAGTGTGGCTGCTGCTGCCGCTGCAACACGGAAGGACGGTGCGAAGGTGCCGCCGCCGGCGCTGACTCTGCCGTCGGTGCTGATGGACAACGCAGTGGAGCGCTTCTTCACGGACGGCGAGAACGCGATTGCGGTCATGATGGACACGGCGTCAGCGTTTGCGGCGGAGCACCGCGAACTAGGCAGCTCTGCCAAGTGTCCTGGAGATGCTGGGCACAAAGCGAACAGCGGTGATTTCTCGAGGAAAGCGGTCCCGACGGAGGGCAGTGGCGTGGGCCTGTTCAACGACGGCGAGAAGGGCGTCGATGAGGTGAACGGGGCGTGGAGCACGAGCGTGGTGTACGTCACATGCCGCAAGATCGTCGATGCCTTTGCGGCTTTCAAGAAGGCGCAGAGTGAGACGCAGCCGAACATGATTGCGGATTTGAAGATGGCCGCCGCACTCGTGCCGGTGCAGGCGGGCAGCCGCAGCGCCGCAACGACCGCAAACTCGCCGCTCTCTCCCGCCTCCGCGCACTCGCACGGGCGTTCGGTCTTCTACGATGTCGTGAGTCGTGCCTCCTCCACGCACGACTGCTGTCGGCCGCTGGAGGTGGCCACGTCGCCTATCTTTGGCACCTGCCTCAACGAGTGTCAATGGCTGGTGGTGGAGGACGAGTCGGACATCAACGCTGCCTTCGCGCTGCTCAGCGGGCTCTTCGCCGAGCTGCGCAGCGAGGAGGGCTTCTTGTACATCCAGTTTCTTCATCAGTGTTTTATCCCTGGCCGCAGTGCAGGAGCAAGCACAGTAGCTGCAGCAGGAGCATCAGCAGGGTCGTCGACGTCAGCGTCGCGCGGCGTGGCTGGCTTTGCGCGTCGTGGCAAGGAGGCGCTGGCGAGCGGGTATGCCGCCCACGGCGCTGGTGGGTCGCGTAGCGCCGTGCGTACGAACGGCAACACCAGTGGGCTTGGCGACATTGTGGTCTCGTCCTTCACCATCGCCTGCACCCGCTTCCCGCAGGTGATCGAGCTCATCTTAGACCAGCGCGCCGACACGCCGTGGCCGCTGTTGCGGTATGCGCTGGGCAAAGGCCCGAGCACCGTGCTGGGTGTCGTGCGCGTCCACGAGGAGGACGAGGAGGCGGCCTACCCGCTGAGCCTGCTGCAGCGCATGAAGGCCCTGCAGCACCCACGTCCACGTCGCGGCAGCGTGCGCACCTTCGTGGCGGAGCAGCGCAACAAGATCACAGACCTGAAGCGGCGACTGGCGGAGACAGAGGAGAGGGCGGCGCGCAGCACCGCCACGGCCGCCACGCGAGCGACGATGAAGCGGCTGTCGGTGCTTATCTCCAAGCTGGAGTGCAGCACAAAAGACGCAGAGGAGTTTCTCTTCGACCCAGAGTCGGCGCACGTGCCGGTCTACGTCGATGCCCGTCACCCGCCGGCTCGTGCCGCAAATAACGACAACAGCCAAACAAAGCAGCAGCTGCTGCGGGCTGTTCCACCGTCGCCGCCGCGGGTGCCGCACAGCCCATCAGCTTCAGAGCGCGTGGTGCCGCCGGCGCTGCGGTCGTCACTTGTATGCGTCAGTGAGCCGGTGCTGCTAGCCATGGTGCAGCACTACGACCCATGCACCGACACCGTTGCAGAGCCCACTGCGGCGGCTGCGGAGCGCAAAGGCACGGCGCGGTGGACCCTCTCGCCACTCGACGACGGCACCGTCGCCGCTGCGCAGCGAGCACTGCGGCAGCCGTCGCTGACGTCCCCTGCGCAGCGCACGCTGACGGCGTGGCTCACGCTGACGAAGAGCGTGCCTTTCGAGGTGGACGAGGTGACGCCGCTGAACATTCTGAACGAGACTGCGGCGCAGCAGCTGCCGGCGTGCGAGACGTGGCGTCGCCTCGGTGCGCGCTTCCACGCTGGCTGCAACTCCACCGCTGTCGTGGTGCAGGAGAAGCCGGAGGAGAGCCGCCTCTGGTCGCTGCGGGTGGCACTAGAGTTGGTCCACGGTGTGCTGCGAGACACTTGGCCGCACTCCACCTCCGCAGCAGAGGTGCGCGACTCCTCTCGATCCGCCGCGTCCACGGCGAAGGGCATGATGGCCTCGACACCGCCGTCGCACGAGGTGGCGCGGGTGGCGGTCTCTGTTTACCACGTCAGCGGATCCGCCGTCGCCGACCTCTTGCGCAATTCGCCCACCAGCCGCGTCATCACCGGCTGCGCCGCCGCCGGCCCCGTCGCCTTCGTCCCCGCCAGCCTCGCCGTCCGCCCACTCTGCGGCGCGGCGGTGCCGCTGAACGTCACGAGCCAAGTTGTCGAGTCCCTGCAGCAGTTCGAGACGGTGCTGCGTGAGGCGGTGGAGCGGCTGCGGCACGCGCGGACGGCGTTGAGTGCTGGCGACGACGTAGCGGCTGAGGGCTCGACGGCGGACCTGCTGACGCGGCGGTGCCTGACGGCCCCCGGCTACACCGTCACCACAGTCGAGCTGACGCAACGGGTGACGAAACCAGACGACCACAGCAACAACAACAGCAGCAGCACCAACAGTGAGAGCGTGGACGACGACGTCTACGTGAGCTCCTTGTCCGTGATCGACCTCGGCGGCCACTTCAGCCTGTTGCGCGAGGCCACGGAGGCGAGCGCAGCCCTGGAGAGGGTCGACGCAGCGGGGGACGAGGACGGCAAGGACGCGGTCGCCGCATCACCGAGTCTGGCAGCGGCGCTGCTGGCGCGGCTGCTGGTGAAGCGGCGTGACTTGGTTGTCTGCGCTGCTGCCCTGCCCGCGGCCCCGTCAGCTACCACGGCGTACGGCCTCCTGAGCTCATTGAAGGAGTTCCAGCAGAACGCCGCGCGCGCGCCGCACATCCACAACACCACCCCGCCGGGCAGCGTGCGGCGATTGATTGCCCACCTGCAGAGTGTCGTGGCGCAAACAGAGGGCCAGCGCAGCAGCTCCAGGGACAGCTTGACGAACATCCGGAATGCGCTGAAGCGTGCACAGGCGGTGCTGGTCGACCCGGCCAAGGCGGCTTTTGTCTCCTATCCCTACTCGTCAACCGTCGCGGAGGCCATGGTCGAGCTGCCGGCGGTGTCGCAGCTGGCGGTGGACCACACGGTGCTGCTCCGCATCTCATCGATCATGCAAAACAGCAACATCCTCCCAAACAACTTGAGCTACAACAACGCGTCGTCGACGATCACGACGGCTGGCACCGTCTCCACCATCGGAGGCAGCGGCAGCTCGCCGGAGGTGTCGGCAGTGCCAGATGGACCGATGGAGAAGTCAACGGGGATGCTGGCCGCACACCTGCCGCAGCACGACGTGTCGGTGACGGGACACTACGCCGCGGAGAAACTGACGCGCAGCCGGGAGAGCAGCACGCTGGAACTGTCACAGCAACAGTCACAGGAGGCGGGCACAGCTGTGTCAGCCGCGCCGCGCAGGACGAGTGCGACAAGAGGACGCGAGAGGGCCGCTGCGGGGGTGCCGCCGCGCGACAACGGCAACACGGGTGACAATACCAGTGGCAGCAGCACCAGCCGGAGAGTCACCTCCGCCATCAACGCAAAAAACGGGAGCGTGCCGGCGAAGGACGCGGAAGGCGACGCGGCCAGCTGCAGTGGTGTGCCCTACTACGGTGTACACTACAGTGGACACGATGGGACGCTGACACGGCTAGAGGTGCAGCGCCACGTCGCACACGCAAAAGCTCGCTTTCCTTCCCCTCGATCGGCAGCAGCCAACGCCGATGCTGCGGAGGCGGAAGAGGAGGAAGAGGAGAGTGAGGCGGTGCTCATGCCGTCCGTACTTGTGCTGAACGCGTCCACCACTGGCGCCTACGTGAAGCGACACGGCACCCGCGTTCGTGTCCCGCTGCCGTCCCCCTCTGGTGCCCAGTACGCCTCCTACACGTCGAACGAAGTCGTGAACATCAAGCCCACCTCGACCGGCATGAAGAGTTCGCTGCTGATGCGGGCGGTGTCGTGCGTCTCGCGTGGCCGCACCGCGGCGCTGCTCATCTCCGACACGGAGTCCTGCGACGCTGCGTCGTGCATTGCGTGGCTGACGCTGCGCACCGTCATGGGTGGCATCTTCCAGTCGCTCAAGATGAAGGAGGTGGAGGGGGTGCAGCACTGCGCGGTGCTGCGGGCATTCTTGATTGAGGAGAAGAGTGAGAATGAGTTTGCGGACCTCCTGGCACCGCGACTCACGGCGGCGCAACCACGGCACATGCTGACGCGACTGAAGCACTCTCCTTTCTGCGGGCCGCTGCCAGCGGACGCGACGACGCGGCTCGTGAAGGACTTGCAAGACGTTAACGTGGCGCTCAGCTCCGTTCTTGCGGCGGCCCAGCTGGCGCATCAGGCGTCAAGCACCGCCACCACCGCCGTTGCTGCTGGTGCTGCTGCTGGAGATACAGGAATTGCTCCCACCACCACCAGCAGTGAGCCTCTGCGCGGCGCCATCGCACTCCAGCTGACCTTCCACCAGTTTATCCCTGCCACGGCGAGCCAGCCAGCGGACGTCATCGTGTCGTCGCTGTGGTGCGTACAGATGGGCTGCTCCGCCGGGTGGATGGAGGCCCTCCACACTGCCCCGAGCTCCGCCACCGGCACCCTCCTGCAGTTCTGGGCCGGTGGGCCATGCTACACGACCGCCGTGCTCGGGCTCTCGCGCTTTGGCGGGGTGCGGACGGCGACGTGGCGGGAGCTGCTCGGGGTGCAGCGGCGGCTGAGGACGGTGCCGCTGCGGCTGCCCCGCCCTGGCAGCGTGCAGGCTTACATCGCAGCACTGCAGCAGTGCCTCCGTCGCGCGGACGTGGCGCAGGCAACGGGCAACAAAGCCACCGCCACCGCGTCCGCAGTGGCGGAGACCGCAGGGCCCACGGAGGAAAAAGCGAACACGACGGCGACGACGTCGGCGAGCTCGTCCGCCACATCCACACCAAAGCGAGTTGAGCAAGTTGGCAGCAGCAGCAACAGAAGCGACGGCGGCAGCGCAGGAAGGAGCGCGGATTCGGTCATGCGTGTGACGGCGCTGCTGAAGGAGGCGCAGCGGCTGGTGGAGCGTGGGTGCGATGTGCGCAAGTCGGCACAGCTACCAGGTCAGCTCGCCCACGAGGCGAAAACGTTTGCGGCCCTGGACTAGAACAGCTGTTGCGCTGTGTTTCGTTTTTTCTCTTTCTTTTTCCTTTCCAAGACCTCATTGTGTGTAATCTTTTTCTTCCTTTTTTCACTGTTAGCTTTGCGTGGGACTCTTCTATGCCGAGATGCGTTTTTTTTAAACAAGATGGAGCTTTGTCGTCTAAAAAAGCTTGTTGTTTTCCTGCACACTTCGCAAACAACAAGAAAAAAGGACAACACAGGGTGTTTCTCCTCCATTCAACGCACGTTTTTAACGGAAGAAACGAGGGAAAGAAAAAAACGCTGTTTACCTGCGGCTGCTGGTGAATGAACTTAGACCAGCTGTTGCTGTCGTCTGGCACAAGGTCGCTCAGCTGCACCTCTCTCGACGGCACAGCAAAGCACTCGTACACGCTGTCAATGCGCATCCAACGTACATGCTCGGCGCTCTTCTTTCCATTTCGCGTTCCTTGTCACCACTTACCTCACCTCCTCTCTCTTTCACGCCTTCTCTTCTTGGCCTAATATTCACTCGTTTGTATCATGGGCATCAGAATACAGCAAAGCACTGCTCATCTGGGATTTTCGTTTCTTTTTGCTTGAGTTCTTTCTTTTTGTGTCTTTTGTGAACATTTGTTTTTCTCTGTCTGCTTTTCGCGCAAAAGGTGTAACAACAAAGAAAGCAAGACATTGATTTCTTTTCATCGTTGATTTCTCACTTCCACTAACTTGCGTGTTCCTTTCTTTTCTTCTTGTTAAGGACGCCGCTTTCTCTCTTTCTTTTTGTGATTTCTGTGTCTTCATCGCTGTTTTTCTTCTCTTTTCTTTCGGCTCTTGCTTTGGTTGATCCCCAACGTCAACAGAGAGACCCGGAAAAGAAGAAAATCTCCAGTAGACACGAGTGAAAACCTCGCAATCAACATACATACACACACACAAAGGAAGAAAACGAGCAAGTTTTTCTTCTCTCGCTGTTGAACCGACAAGTTTTCTTCACCCACCGTTTTTCAGCAAACACACTCAACCACAACCTCCATTGTTATCTTCTACGAGATAAACGACACTAACCACAACTCGTCTCGTTTTCATTCTCTTTTCTGTTCCTTGATCATTTTTTTTCCCTCTTCGCGTTCTTTGCTTCTGACGTTTCGCGTTCTCCTCCGTATCTGCGGCAAGTGCGCAAGTAAGTGCTTGTTCTCAACGGTCAGCTTGTGTTTGTGTGTCTGTGTGCGTGCAGAAGCTAGACGACACTCCCTTACACACCATGTCTTCGGCAGGAGCTCCGCGCGCGGCGACAAGGGGCAGCGGCTCTGGTGCAGGTGCACGCCCAACAAGCGGCGGCATCATGGAAAACCGCGCCGCCGGTGGCGCGCAGAAGACGTCGAGCGGGGCGAAACCCGTGGGCCAGCAGTCGCAGAAGCTGCAACAGCCGTCGAAGACGACGCCGAATGCGGCGGCGGCCGGCAGCGGGTACGGCAAGCGGCCCTCCGGCTCCGCAGGCGGCGGCGCGGGCATGCCGGCGACCAACGCGGTCAGCCAGACTCCTCAGACGCAGCCGGGGGCGAAGGGCGGCTTGCGTGTGAACTCGGCTGGCAGTGGTGCCCCGACCAGCGGCAACGCCAGTGCGGCGAACCCGTACGGCAACTCCATGTACGGCCCGGGTGTCTCGGGCTACGGTGCGATGGGTGGTGACAACTACGGTGGCGCAGACCCCAACGGTATGGGGCCTGGCGGCGCGGGTGACATGGGCGGCATGGGCGGCGGCTACGGCTCCATGTACGGCGGCGCGCAGAGCGGCGGCGGCTCCATGTACGGCGGGATGGGCATGAACCCGATGGGCTCCATGTACGGCATGGGCGGCGGCATGGGTGGCGGGTCGATGTACGGCATGGGTAGCATGTACGGCATGGGCGGTGGTATGGGTGGCGGCTCCATGTACGGCATGAACGGCATGGGCTCGATGTACGGCATGAACCCGATGATGGGCTCCATGTACGGCATGAACCCGGGGATGGGCTCCATGTACGGCATGGGCGCGCCGATGGGATCGATGTACGGTATGGGTGGGCCGATGGGCTCCATGATGATGGCGCGCTCCATGAGCTTCTCCTCCTACGGCGGCGGCAGCCTCTACGGCTCCATGTACGGCGGCTCCATGTACGGCGCGGGTAGTAGCATGCGCAGCATTGGCGGGATGTGGGGTGTCGAGTCCGGCTACCGCGTGCGCAGCCGCCGTGAGCGGGACATGCCGACGATGTCGAAGATGCTGCAGGACGACGAGGACGAGAAGAAGAAGCCGAATTTGGTGAAGGAGACGCAGAAGATGCTGGAGAAGGAGGGCAAGTCCGGCGACGCAGCGAAGCCGACCAAGGCGGCGGAGAAGGAGGAGGCCGCGACGGAGGAGAAGAAGAAGGCGGCGGACGAGGCCGCGACCACTGCCGGCAAGGACGGGGCAGAGAAGAAGGACGCCGACAAGAAGGAGGACGACAAGGACGGCAAGGCGAAGGCGGCGGTGGAGAAGGACGGCAAGCGGTCGCTAAATGCCAAGAAGGAGGGGGAGAAGGAGGGCAAGAAGGGCGACGAGACCACCAGCCCGGAGGACACCAACGCCATCCACAGCATCATCGTCGTCGAGGACGCGAAGAGCAACCGCGTGAAGGTGGAGAAGGCGGAGCCGGGCCACAAGGTGATCATCCAGGGCCCGGCTGGCAAGCCGGTGGAGGTGAAGGCGACGGATGTGCTGAGCGGGCCGGAGGCGGACCTGAAGGCGTGCAGCGTGCTGAACATGATGGCCTCGCACGTCAAGAGCGGCCACAACGTGTGCCTCATCGCCATCGACACAAAGCCGACGATGACGCCGCTCTTCACGAAGGCCATCACGGCTTTCTTCGCCGACGCACTGGAGAAGCTCGGTGACGAGGTGACCTGGAAGGCGGCCTTCAGCGCGACGGCGGTCAGCGGCCCAAGCAAGTTCCGCGACCTCGCCAAGCCCGACGCGGCTCCGGCCGACATCGTCTTTGGCTCCAACCCGATCTTCGGCCCCTGCGTGATGGAGGCGACGACGACGACGCTGAGGGAGGTGGCGGCGGTGGAGAAGGCGGTGGCGGCGGCGCTGGCGGCGAAGGCGGACCCGCAGGAGATGCTCCTCCTGCAGGCCATCGTGCACCTGCGCAAGGGCAAGGACCTCTTCCTCTGCTCGCTGAACGCGTTTGTGCTGCGTGCGCTGGACGTGGCCGAGGCGGCTGCCATCCTCGACGACCGTCGCGTCCCGGTGCCGGTGATGCGCGCCGCCATTGGCGGGGCCACGCGCACGGCCGTCCTCGTCTCTGTCACCGGTGCTGAAGCCGCGGCCGCCGGCGAGAGCGAAATTCTGCGCGTGACGGCGTCGCTCGCGTCGAAGGAGAACCTGTCGCCCCGCAGCGGCAACGTGCCGCGCTTCATCGAGTACACGGATGAGCAGATCACGAAGGTCGAGAAGGACATGCCGAACCTGTCCGGCGACACGAAGGAGCGGCGGCAGCACATGGTGGAGAAGATGCGCACGATGGCCGCGGATGCGAAGGAGCTCATCGCGAACCCGGACGCTGAGGCGAAGGTGTACCCCATCCACACGAAAGGCAGCGCCAGCTCACCCGCCACGGCGAAGGACGGCGCGGCAGGCGGCGTGCGTGGCCCGGCGTCGCCGGCGATGAAGAGCGGCACGGCTGCTGCTGCCGGTGCGCGGGAGCTGCCGGTGGAGGGGCCGGGCGGGGCCGTCAGTGGTGCTGCCGCGGCGACAGCGACGGGTCCGGCGGCGCTGAAGGCCACGGGTGTGTCCGGCGCAGCCCCGGTGCCGCCGGCGGTGAGCGACGCGGCGAAGACGGCGCCTGGCGCTGCGGCCAACGGTGCGGCCGGTGCGGCCGCCGCTCCCTTCTCCTCCATCCACCGCCTCGTCTACATGCGCGATGGCAAGGCCGCCTCGGTCGGCAAGGTGGTGGAGGTGGTGGTGGGTGGCGAGACGAAGGCGTACGACGTGGACGAGTGCATCGACTGCCCCATCGGCGACAAGGCGCAGTCGCTGCAGGAGTCGAAGGAGCTGGAGCGCATGGGCGGCATCCTCTGCGGCGGCTGCAACGTTGCGGTGCTCGGGGCGGAGCTGCTGGCCCCGTCCACGCCGGCGGACCAGATGACGTGGAAGTACGTGAAGCAGGTGCTGCGCAGCCTGCTGGCCAACTCCACCCCCGCCTCCACCCACGAGGTGTCGCTGCACATGTCGGTGCTGCACGAGCGGGAGGTGGTGGTCGACCTCGTCTCCGGCAACGCCATGCCGCGGCCTCTGGTCGTTGCCACCTCGCCGCTCTTTGGTCCGATGGTGCACGAGTCGGCCGCCGCGAAGGTGCGCACGGAGAGCGAGATGGTGGCTGAGGTGGACAAGTGCCTCGCCCGTGCGGCGTCCTGCATGTCGAAGGAGGGCTCCATGATCGTCATGACCGCCGTGGTGAAGCAGATGCTGCAGGATGATGTGCGCGTCGCCTCCGTCTTCGCCGTGTCGGCGCCGGACATGAGCGTGTACAAGGCCATCATCGAGCGCAACCCGAAGTACTCGCGCTCCCTCTTCACGTACGCACTCGGTGGGCCGGCGTCGACGGCGCTGCTCATCACGGCGTCGCGCAACATGGACCAGTCGGCGCTGGCCACCGCCCTCAGCACGCAGCGCAGCGTGTCGCACATGAAGGTTCCCTCGCCACGCAACGGCAGCGTGAAGGAGTTCGTGCAGTACGCCCGCGAGTCGCTCGAGCGGCAGAAGAAGCGCGCGGCCGCCGTGACGGACGGCCCGGAGAAGGAGCAGGCGGCGAACAGCATGCGCCGTCTTGGCGAGAGCCTCAAGGACCACGAGGAGCTGCTGGCGAACCCGACGACGGTGGAGGCCCGCGCGTACCCGCCGGAGGGACTGCCGGGGCCGACGGCGCCGTCGCCGACGGCTTCCCGCAGCGGCGCCGCAGTGCCGCCGCAGCCGGGGCCGAAGGCGTCCCCGCAGTCCGTCCCGCCCTCTGCTGCCGTCGCCGCCGCCACGGCCCAGACGCCGGCGGAGCGCCAGCGTTCCACCCCACGGCAGCCGCAGCGCGCCGTGAAGGTGCAGCCACAGGAGGAGAAGGAGGGGGAGGGGGCGGCGGCACCGACGACTGCTGCCGCCGGCGATGCAGCACCGGCGGCCACGGCTGTGTCGCCCGCGGCGGAGGCGGTGCCGGAGAAGTCGGAGTCGTCCACGCAGGGCTCGCGTGAGCGTCAGATGAGCACCCACCCCATCAAGTTCCTCGCCATCATCACCGAGGAATCCCGGAGCGGGTCGCAGGTGAAGGAGGGCTGGTCCGTCGCCGGCTCGGGCAACGAGTTGATCGTCACAGACGTCGAGGGCCCGCACACCTTCGAGGCGGACGAGGTGGCGATTCGCCCGCAGCGCAACGGCCCCGTCGTGGCCGCTGTGCTGGACGAGGTCCGTGGCAAGTTTCTGGAGGGCGAGAACATCGCCATCCTCGCCACGGACGCGCGTGGGTCGTCGTCGAGCCTGGAGACGGTGGATCGCAGTGTCCGCAACATCCTCGCGAAGATGCCGCCCAACCGCTCCCTCTACCTCTCCATCTCCTCCCTGAAGGACCAGACCGGCGAGGTGCTGGACACTCTCAACGAGGAGGACACGTACAAGCCCATTGAGGTGAAGACGTCGCCGCTCTTTGGCCCCGTCGTGTCGGGTGCGTCCTTCCACAAGATTAGCACCGTCGAAGAGTTTGCGCGCATGATGGCCGGCAGCGTGCGCAAGTGCGGCGCCGTTCGCTCCTGCGTGGTGGTGCAGCTGCTGCAGGTCGAGGTGAAGGCGGAGGAGTCCGACGTGAGCGTGAACTCCTTCCTCGGCATCATGTCGCCGGGCGACATCTCCCTCTACCGCCGTGCGCTGGACCTGCCGATCCGCGAGCGCGGTCTCCTCTCCCTTGCCTTCGGCGGCTCCTGCCACACCGTCTACAGCGCCGGCCTGACGAAGGTGCCAGCCGATGAGAACTGCCTGCTGCTGCCGCGCTTCGCCCAGGCGCTGAAGGCCGCCGTGCGCAACCTGAAGCCGCGTGCGAACAGCATGAAGCGCTTCATCGAGCACACAAAGGGGGCAGTGGTGCAGGTGCAACAGAACATCGAGCGTGCCACCTCCGACGAGGAGAAGGCGAAGATGCAGGTCTACCTCGAAACGGTGCAGCACATGCTGGAGACAAGCGAGGCGTACCTGGCGGACCCGGAGAACAAAACACCACCGACCTACCCGCTGAACAACCGCCCCGATCGCCGTGAGTTGTAGAGCGTGAGAGGAGATCACCCAATCCAGCACACACGGTACAAAAAAAATAAAAAGACCTGTTACATGATACGCTTGAGAGTCTCCTTTTTTTCTTTTCTCCATAGTTTCTTGCTTCTTTTCATGGTGCGTGCAGATTAAAAGAAACTGGCGTTTGTCTCTGCTGTTCCGCTCACTTTTTCTTTCGTTTGTGTGTTCACTGTCTCGTCTCGTCTCGTCTCGCTTCACTTCGTCTCTGGTTGCTTTTGGGCTTTTCCCAGAAAACCAAGTTTGTACTGGTTGAAGTTTCTATGTGTCTGTGTGTGTGTGTGTGTGTGTGTGTGTGCAAGATAAGTGGAAATACAGAAGGATCATTGATTAACTGGCAATGGTATCGCGCTTTCCACCTTTTCTGCGTTGCAGACAATGACGAGCATATTGAGTTTTGCAGTGAGTCTGTTGGGGATTCTTTAGCAAGCTCACTTACCTATTCTGGACTTGTTTGTGGCTTTTGTCAGAATGAGCGAACACACACACACACACACACACTGATGGAGAGATGTACGAGGGCGAAGAGATGCGCATTCTGATATCGGACGCTATCCTCTTTTGCTTTTTTGTTGTTAAGCTTTTTTTTGTTTTGCGCGTGTGTTTGTGGATGCTTGTCAGTGCCTTTGTCGTGTTGAGAAGGAAACGTGCTTTTCTTAAATATATGTTTGTTCCGCGTCTGTTCGACACTTTCTACTCATGTGGCTTTCTGTCTCTCCGCTCGTGATGGTTATTTCACCATGTTATTGTTGTTGTTACTGTTCATCATTCTGTTTTCAACTATTCTCGCCTTTCTTCTTATTTGACCTTTCATGAAGGCAATCACTGTTGTGTGTCGTCCCACTCCCTCCTGCTCTTTGGGTGGGGATCTTTTTATCTGTCTTTTTTTTGTTTTGTTACTTCGTCCTTTTCGCCCAATAAAACCAATTTCAACGAAGCCCCGTGGTCGATCGTTTCCCGTAGCTTCTCTCTTCGTTTGCTTTCCCCTTTTCTTGCTCTTCCCGATGTTCATAAGCCTGTTTCAGGAAACAGTAAAAAAAGAATACAACTCTGCTTGTGTCCGTGGAGCACAGGAGTACCTAGGTACTAGAGCTTGTTTATTTTTCGGAGGCTTTCTTTAAAATCCTTTTTGATGTGTACCTTTTTTTTTTCTTTCTTTCGTTGTTGTTTGTCTTTTTTCGAGCTGGTTTTGGTGGAGCCACGTGCTTTTGCATTTGCATGGATGATGTGATTCCCCTTCACCGCCTATTTTGAGTTTTTCTCTTTTCATGTCGCGCAGACAGGGTTTTTTTTTTTTTGACGCAGAGCGAGAGGCATAAGATCTATCCACTTTCTCACTCCACATTTTACGTCATGCCGAAGATTTCATCGTATTGTTTATCCTGATTCCTTTCCTTTTTTGTTTTGATCTGTGTTTTGCAGCTCCCGTAGTTTTCCAATGCTCCCCCATCTGATCTCGTTTCTTGTTTCTCAAGTGCGTCGGCACTCACCTAGGCGTCAATGTTGGTCTACCAGTATCGTTTTTCCTCTGTTTTCCCCCTTTCCATTCCCTTTTCTTTTTCTTCGAACCAAAAAGCTCTTTTTTCTTTATCTTCTCTCACTTGTCGCTTTCTTTCTTTTCCGTTGTGCTTTGGAGCTGTCATCTAAACTATTTCCACCAATGTGCCATTTTTTTTCTTCCTAATAACTCACTTTTTTTTTTTTCTTGTGTGTGCCAAAAAGCTCGTTTTTTTCGCTCTTCTTATTACTGGATGACTGATATGTTGATAATTTCTCACCTCAAAAAAAAAGACAACAAAGCGGAACAAAGCGGAATGCAAATCGCGACTAATGTGGCTGTTCTCGATGCAAAGCGAACCGATTCCATTTCAAGGAGCTGCAGGCAGAAGCGAAGCTGTCGTCGGCAAGGCTAAAAAGAGATCATGTCGTCGTGGTTGAAATACCGAAGACAGGTCTTCAGCGCTCTCCGTCTCATATGGTTGTCTGGTTAACATGAAACGATACCTGCGGAAACAAAGCTGCAGGTGTCAATTGGCCTTCAGTAATCGAGGCAAGGATGATACGATCACCGCGCGGCATCGCACCAGCTCACTCTACGCTTGTGTATAAAAAGGAGGTCACGTTAAATGCCTACACGCCGTAGTGTCTTTTATCGTTCTCGTTCTCGCTCTCACCGCTTCTCTCTTCGTTCTCGCAATGCTTCTTTCTGTTTCTTCACGCTGGATCGTCGCACATGCGCGCACCCACAACACGAACCTTCGCTCTCACACCGGCTACCCCCTCCTGCCAGCAACGCGAGTAGTATTCTCCTCTGTTTGGTTGATACGCCGTTTTCTTTTTTTCTTTTCTTTTTTTTCTGAGAGAGAATTTTAAGTATACATCACAGTGTGTCTACTTTCCTCTCTGCTGGCTTCTCACAAATAAACAATCACAGAAACTCCTTTCCATTCTCTCTCCTCTTCTCCTTTTCTGGGATTGCAAGGCGCGTGCGCGGGGTGCGTACACAAACGTAAACACACACTTCCACGAACAAGTCCACCCACCCACACGAACACACCTTTGCTGTTTCTCTCTACCTTTGTTCATTGTACGAATCTACACAAATTCCACATAGTTTTTTTTCTTTGTTTCTCGTTCCTGTTTTTCTCTTGTCTTCCAGTAGCTCGCTTAGTTTGGTAGACGTGGCGCTTTAGCCTGTTTTTTTTCTTGTGGTTCAGTTGAGTGGACGGATCGGTGTTTCTCTTTTCTTCGTCCTCACTCTTCTTTTCCCGTCTTTCTTGTCATTTTCGTCTGGTTCACGTCGTGGCTTCTCACCAAGACACCCACACCCACACAAGCGCGAGAAACAAGCAAACAACGACCATGCCGCCAGTTCCAGCAAAGAAGGCGGCTACCCCGCAGAACACCCCTTCGGCGACGAAGTCCCCCGCGGTGAAGACGGCAGCGAACGGCGCGGCCACGCCGTCGTCCCGTCCACCACCGCAGGCAAACGGCACGCCGGCCGGTGCCGTCGGCGCGCAGCGTGCGAGTGGAGCTCCACCCGCCGGGTCCGCTGCGCGGCCAGTCCCGCCGGTTGCTGGGCCGAAGAATGGCTTCACCGCTGCTGCCCCGGCTCCTGCCGCGGCGAAGAAGAGCGTCACGTCGCCCAGCGCCGGGGCAAACCCGCGCCCGACGCCCAGCAGCGGCGCCAACGCCAACGGTCTCCAGCACGGCACCGGCGGTTCCGGCTACGGCATGAACTCCATGACCGGCGCGATGCAGCCCTCGGGCTACGGCTACAACGGCGGCTCCTTCATGCAGCAGCCGGGCGGCGGCCAAGCTGGCAACCCTGGCGCTGGTGCCGGCTACGGTGGTGGCAGCATGTACGGCGTGCAGAACAACGGTTCCATGTACCCTGGTGTTGGGATGAGCAGCATGTACGGCACGCAGATGAACGGCGCGAACGGCATGTACAACTCCGGCTACGGCAACTCCATGATGGGTCCGATGGGTGGCCCGGGTGGTGCGAACTCGATGTACGGCACCGGCTCCATGTACGGCATGGGCTCGATGGGCTCGATGGGCGGCTACGGCTTTGGCAGCGCCTTTGGCGGCTCTCTCTACGGCGGCACGATGTACGGCATGCCCGGTAGCCTCTACGGCAACGGCGGCAGTCTCTACGGCAGCAACGACCCGCAGGCGATCATGAGCAGCATGTACGGCAGCCGCAACGGCAGCATCTACGGCGGCTTCGGCTCCTTCTACGCTGTCGGCGGCCCGCACACGAGCCTCGGCACGGTGCGCAAGTACGACATGCCCGGCTTCTCCTACTCCTTCGGCTCCAACTTGGGCGAAGTCCCGTACCACCGCGATTCCTTCGTGGACGGCGCCAGCGGCAGCAGCCGCCGCCGCGACAACAGCTTCCGTGGCACCAGCCGCATCCTCCAGGCCGAGGAGCAGGAGTCAGGTTCGGCTAACGAGTCACGCGGCATCCGCGCGACGGAGCGCGAGAAGGAGCTGGAGGAGGGCAAGGTTGGCCGTCAGCGTGGGGCGAGCGGCGTGGACAAGGACGGCACGAGCGTCGGGCAGGCGGGCGACAAGGCCGCCGCCGGCAAGGACGGCAAGCCGGAGTCCATCATGAAGAAGCGGACTTCGGTGGAGGCCCCGAAGTCGCCGCCGAGCACGCGGGCCGTGAAGGGCAGCAGTGGGGCCACGCAGGTCCCTGTCTTGTCCGCCGACTTTGCCATTCACAACGTCGCCGTCCTCGAGAAGGGCAGCGGTGCGCCGAAGGTGACGAAGAAGGGCGACGCCTGCGTGCTGGACGGCAAGTCGTACGCGATGGACGAGGTGGTCGAGTACGCGCCAGCGGACGTGAAGTCGCCGCTGAAGTCCCGCCACATCCAGGACATGATCGAGCACGTCCTGGCGGGCCACAACACCGCCCTGCTCGTCTCCGATGACGGCAAGGCAACGGCGGCCGCGAAGGCGGCGGTGGAGTCGACGGTGACGAAGCTGATGACGGAGCTGAACACGCCGTCGCGCAACTCCTACGCCGGGGTGACGGCCAGCATGTGCGGCCTGCACTCGAACAACATGATGCGCGACCTCTTCGTAGACGGCGCGCGGCCCAAGTCGATGGAGGTGGGCAACTCCCCGCTCTTCGGCCCAGCCATCATGAACGTCACGTCGGAGCCGATCAAGTCAGGCGACGACTTCAGCAAGGTCTTCGAGGCGGCGCTGAAGCGCGGCGAGAAGGAGACGCTGATGGTGTGCATGCTGACGGTGAAGCAGGTGCGCGGTGGCGCCGCCGGCGGCAAGGACGACGTTTTCCTGTCCTCCGTCTTCATCGGCGTCAGCCGCCGTGGACCGAAGGAGTACCACGACATTGTTGACAAGGTCGCCAGCTCCTCGCACGACTTGTTCCGCTACGCCGTCGACGGTCCGTCTGTCTGCGTCCACGTCGTCGCCGTCCGCCAGGACTCGAGCGAGGCACAGGTGCTCGCGGACTGCGCGAAAATTGGCGAGGTGCAGAACACCGCTCCGCGCAGCGGCAACGTCCGCCGCTTCGTCGACTTCACGCAGGAGCAGCTGAAGCGCATGCGGGAGCGCAGCGACGGCGCCACCGGTGCCGAGAAGCGCGAGCTGGAGGGCCACGTGAAGCGACTCAACGTCATCCTCGAAGACGCGCAGAAGCTGCTGGCCGACCCGAAGAACACCGAAGTGAAGCTGTACCGTCTGGAGAACGACCCGGCGCCGACGCCGTCGACGAAGGCTGAGGCGGCGGAGACCACCAACGCCACCGCGGTAGTCGCACGGGACGGTGCGACGCCGCAGGCGGCCGCGAAGAAGGCCGGCACGCCAGCCTCGCCGGGTTCGGCCGGGGCTGCGGCAGCCGCCCGTGCGAAGGAGAGCGGCAACGCGACTGAGAAGGCGGAGAACAATGGCAGCAAGTCGCGCGACGCGGTGGTGGCGGACGTGACGGCTGCGAAGGCGGCATCGCCTGCGTCGCCGGAGGAGAAGTCGCAGAGCACCAACGTTGCCACGGTGGCCATCGTGGACGGCAAGGGTGGGCGGGCCTACTCGGTGGAGGGGCAGACCATCACCGCTGGTGGCCGCCCGTTCACGGTGGACGAGGTCGTGTCCAGGAAGGACATCAAGCCGGACGCCTTCTCGTGCAAGACGACGGACAAGGTGCTCGACGCCTTCCTGCAGGGCTTCAACGGCGCCATCATCGCGTCGGACAGCACCGCCGTGGCGCCAAACGGGGTGGCGTCGCCAACGTTTAACGTCGTCGTGGCCGCCGTGAAGGGAGCGCTGGCGAAGAAGGACAGCAAGGGGGTGCGCGTCGCCATCGCGCTCGTCCGCGACACCGGCAAGGCGGCCGACCTGACCGTCAGCAGCGGCGCCGTAACGGAGGAGGACGTCACGATTGCCTCGTCGCCGCTCTTTGGTCCGGTGGTGGACAACGCAAAGCTGCACGACGTGAAGAGCGCTGCGGAGATGCAGCGCCTGGTCGACGCCTCCCGCGAGAACATCGCGACGGCCGGCTGGGATGAGCACTGCGTCGTGCACGTGAACATTATCCATTGCTTCGCGGAGCAGGAGGACGTGCTCATCTCGTCGCTGCTCGTGGCGATCGCTTCGAACAACACGAAGGCGTACAGCCAGGTGCTGCAGCGCAACAGCGGCCACGGCTACCCTGACCTCTACCGCTACGCTTTCGGCGGCGCCGCCACGACGGCGTTCGTTGTGTCGGTGGGCAGCGAGGACGAAGTGGCCGATGTCGTGAACGCTCTCGGCACGCAGCACGCGGCCGGTGCGGTGCGCAACCGCGCGCCACGGCAGGGCAGCATCAGCAACTTCAACTCCTACACGGAGACGTCGCTGGAGAAGCGCCGCGCTCACCTCGCCACGCTGGCGCCAGATGCAGCGGAGCGGGCGTCGCTGCTGAAGGTGGTTGGTCCGATGGCCACCATGCTGGTGGACCACAAGAAGACGATGGCGGACCCCGACCACAACTTCCCGCGTGCCTACGCGCCGGAGAGTGGGGTGCCGAAGGAGGCCGTGGCGTCGCCGACGCCGCAGGCGGAGCGGAAGGCGACCACTCCATCCGACGCTGCTGCCAGCCGCAGCCGCGCCACGCCGTCCACCGCCGCCGCTGCCGCGCCGTCTGCCACGCCGGCCGCGAAGCCGGAGGAGGCGGCGCAGCACGAGGAACTGAACGCTGCCGGCTTCACCGAGCCGCGCGTCGTCGTCTTCGTCGGCCGCGACGTTGCCGCAGGAGAGCAGAAGCTCGCGCTGGGCGACAAGGACTACGTCGTGGATGAGGTGGTGCGGCGCAACGCAGACGGCACCGGTGCCTCGGCCGCCGTGGCGGAGATGGAGGCGCGGCTGTGCAGCGTGCACAACTGCGCGCTCATGTCGGCCTCCTCCGTCGGCGACGCCGCGTCGAGCGAGGAGCCGGTGTGGCCCATCTTCGAGCAGTGCCTGCGCAGCGCGATGGCGGCGGGCAAACCCGGTGAGGACATCCGCGCCGATCTCACCTTTGCGGTGGTGTCGTCGGACGAGCTGCTGGACGACCTGCTCGCTGCGGAGCCTCTCCCCGCCCCACGGCCGCTCGACCTTGGTTCCTCGCCCATCTACGGCCCCCGCGTCACGAGCGTGGAGTTGCTGAGTGTGCAGAGCGCCGACGAGCTGGCGCACGCCATGGCGAAGGTGCACGAGCGGGCTGGTGCGCACATGGACGCGATTCACCACCGCGATGCGATGATGATCGGCACGGCAATTTTGCGGCGCAGGATGAAGGACGGCGACGTGGAGGTGGCCTCGCTGATGGGTGCGCTGACCGGCACCTCGGCGAAGGCTTTCCACGAAGCGCTCGAGAAGGCGCAGGTGGTGCGCCGCATGCTGCTGAACTGCGCGTACGGCGGACCGAGCGCCACCATCACCATCCTCAACCTCGGCAGCGAGGGTGCGTCTGCTCAGGGCATGGTCTCCACAGCAGTCGCGCTGAGCAAGAAGCAGCGCAACCTCGTCAGCCGCTCCGGTAGCGTGCTGGCCTTCATGACCTACACCGAAGGCACGATGAAGCGCGAGCTCGCGCGGGCGGAGCAGGCGACCGGGGAGAGCAAGGAGCGCCACCAGCAGAAGGCGGAGCGGCTGCGTCCCGTCGTCGAGGACCACAAGAAGCTGCTGGAGGACTTCAACGCACCGGTGCCAGTGTACCCGGCACCGCGCAGTAGCGGCAGCACCAGCAACAACGGCAACGCTAAGGCGGAGCACGCGCGGTCGCCAGCCGTCAAGTCTCCCTCCACGGAGGCCAAACAGCGCGACGGCAACGCGGAGCCCCACGGCGCTACCCCGGCGGAGGCGAAGGCGACGACGCCGGGTGCGGCGCGGCGTGCCGAGAAGCCGCAGAGCGCTTCGCCGACGCCTGGCGGCAAGAAGGACGTGGAGGCGGCCAACCGCATTCACTCGATTGTCGTCGTCACGCCCAGCCGCCACTCCGCCTCCACCGCTGCCCTCGCGACGGTGGAGAAGATGGACGGGACGCACGTGCGGACGGTGGTGGCTGGCGTGGCGCGAGAGTGCGAGTGCGACGAGGCGGTGGACCGCAGCGACGCCTCCTCCATCGTGCGCGCGGATCTCCTTCAGTCCGCGGCCCAGCAGTTCGTCGCGGGCTTCAACACCGCGCTGCTGTGCTGCGACCTGGGCGGCTCGAACGCCGGCCCGGTGTCGTGCGTCCGCACCGTCCACCAGGCCGCCGAGGCGAAGCCCGACAACGCGGAGCTGTACTACGCCATCAACGGCGTCAAGGACGGCGAGTCGCGCAACATGCTGCAGCCCGACAGCGGCTACGCAGCGATGCGGGTGGCGAACTCGCCGGTCTTCGGCCCGTGGGTGGATGGGGCGGAGATGCAGGCACTGACGGACCTGAGCGAGTTCGACTCCGCCTTCGCCGCCGCCTGCGCGGCTGCCGCGACGGACAACGCGATGGTGATTGTAAACCTCGTCCTCAAGTCCTTCCAGGACGACAGCGCGCGGCGCGACGTCATCGTGAGCAGCTTGCTCGTCTCCCTCGCCGCCGACCCGCGCGCCTACACGGCGCTGGTGAACGCCCCGGCCAAGTCGGACCGCAAGCTCTTCCAGTACGCCGTGCAGGGTAGCTGCTTCACCGTGGGGCTGCTGGGCCTGTCCGACAAGGTGGAGGAGGAGGGCCTCAGCGAGTGCATTGACGCTTTTGACAAGCTGCGCACGATCGAGAACCGGCCGATGCGCAACGGCAGCGTCCGTCGCTTCCTGGCCTACTCGATGAACGCTGCGGCGGACGTGCGGCAGAAGCTGCCGGACGCGACGGACCCGCGGCAGCGCGCCTTTTACGAGAATCGGCTGGTGCAGTTGGAGACGATGGTGGCGGACTCGCGTGCGCTGCTGGAGTCCCCCAAGGGCCGTGCGCTGAAGGTGTACGCGTAGTCGTAGCTGGTCTTGCTCCCCTCTCCCTGCACCTCTGAAGCTACTTCAAAGATGCCGTAGCTGGGCTTTTTTGTGTTTACACTTTGTCAAGTGACGTTTTTTTCTCTTCTGTTCTTTCTAGTTTCTCTTTGCTAGTTTTTGGTTCTTCATTTTGCGTTTCTCTCCGCTTCCTCACCCGGGTCGCACACACCGGCGAAACGGGACACGGTTGCATTCTGTAAACTTTCAGCGACATTTAATTTCCTCGTTTTCTTTTTTGTTCTTTTTCCACTGACCCACACGTCGTCACACTCAGCACTAAAGTGGAGGTTGGTGTGTTTACGTTGCGTCTCCCTCATTGTTTTCTTTCAGTTTTTGTTCCTCTGTATTTCAATTGCGTTATGATTTGGTCGTGCCGTAGGCTTCGTTCAACAGCAAAAATAAAAAGCTTGTTTCTTTTGTTTTTCTTTTGCCCTTTTGTTTTTCCATTCTTCTTTCCTTTTTTTTCAATCGTTGAGAGTTGTTGTTGTGGATTGGTGTGTGTGCAGCATTGCTTATCTAACGGCGGGTCACAGTGCTCCTTTTTCTTTTTTTACTATTGTTGGTTTTTCAGCCGCGTAGAGTTCTTTTTTCTTTTTCCTTTTTGGTGTGGTGCGAGTTTGTACTGTTGTGAACGTGTCTATGTGGTGTTGTTGACCCGAAAAGCGAAGTCCTTCACGTCAGAAGGCTGCTGTACTCGATATGGCCGTCGATGTATTGTTGCTTTTTCTCTCTGTGTGTCTTCCTATGTTTCGCAGCTTCTTCTCGTTTGTGAATGGAGTACAGTCGTGGTAGGCATATCGGTGGCTGAGCTCTACCCTTTTTTTTGTTCTTTTTTTTTGGCTCACTACCTCGTTGAGTTTTGTTGACCTTTTTATTTGCATCTTGCGGACTGCAAAATGTTTTTCTCTCCCCCTTCCCTCCCCTCCCCCCTTTGCCACGTAGAAGCGAGCTGCTACGGTGTTGCGCTTTATTTCATGTGCATTCGTCCTTCCAATGAAGCGAAACGCCAAAGCCCAGAACAACTGGCTTCGCTCGCCTTTTTTTTTTCTCTTCGTAGCTCTCTTTGTAACCAGTGGTGTTGGATTGTTCGCAGCCTATGTGCATCTGCTGACAGAAGGCTTCTTTGCGTTTTTTTTTTTTACACAAGCGACTGCTTTCTTCGTTTCGTTCTGACTGGAGCCGTTCTGGCTCTTGCTGCAGCCATCGTTGGTCTTCTATTCCGTGTTCTCTTTTTTTTTAATGCGTTGTTCTAACATCTGTATCGGTGTGCGCGTTGTGTGCGTGTGTCTGTGTTGTCCTCCAGTATAGGGGCTTGCTGCAAAGCACATCTTTCTTTCTTTCTTCTTCATTTTCTTGTTGTTCCTCCGCTTGCTTGCTGTTCT
>AUXI01000022.1:0-75689 GCA_000482105.1 Crithidia acanthocephali | reverse complement strand
CCCCCGAGAGTTCCAAAACACCGTAGTTTTGGGTTTTTTTTCTCCATGCAACTCGTTTTCCTTACCCTGGGCATATACACCTTTTCACTAAATGGTTGTCTTTGTTTGTGAGCAAACGAGATGGAACTCTCTTAGTTTGTTCTCTCTTCTTCATGTTCAGTGTGTGAGCAAACTGAATCAAGCTTGAAGCTCACTGGATCTCACGTTTCGTCTGCCTTTTTATTTTTTTCTTTAAGCATCGTCGTTTCTATCTATGTGTGTGTGTGTGTGTGTGTGTATGTATATGTGTGAGTGTATGTGTATGTGTCTTTTTTCCCTTTGTAACACATGTGCGTAGCATTCTCGCTGACAAGATCAGCTTGCTATTTTCCTTTTCTTCTAAGTTACATGTGTGCCAGCCTTACTGTCTTAATAAAATAAAAAAGTACACGCTTCCCCTTCTACTTACTAGCTGTGTTCTCCTTGCTCTTGAATCCGTTGTTTGGGGTTCTTTTCTCTCTTCTACGTGTCTGCTTACTTTTCCGTATCTGCGTGTGAAGATTGCTGAAGGCTGATGAATTGACGAATACTGACGTGTTTGTTGGAGGCGCAAAGTGGCAGAGAGAGACGAGAACAGTGCTTTCTTTTTGTTTATTTTCCTCCTCGTTGGGACTAGTATGTGGTAGTCGTTGTTTTTTTTTTTACCGTTCTTGTGTAAAGGGCTCATGCTCCTTGTTTGTTTGTTTGTTTTTCTTCCTTTTCACGGATATATGTGTACAAGACGGTTATTCTTTTCTTATTTCTTTTGTTCTTCTCACCTGACCTCTTCCTCTGCTCGCCGTAATGAGCGTAGAGGAACCAGTCTACGCAAAAAAAAAAAAATAACTCTTCAATGTCCTCTGAGTCTTTTCTCTTTTTTTTTTTTAGCTGTCGATAAAGAAGGCGAGTTTTTACTCTTCTCTCTGAATGCGCAGCAACTAACAACACTTCATGAAAGGATGCCTACTAATGTATACAGGATCACACTTCCACACACAAAAAAAAAGACAAACCGAAAAAAAAAGTCCATTCAGAAACTGCACGTTGGAGTTTTTTTTTCCTGTTGCTTTCCTTCAGTGGTGGGAGGAAGTGGAATTCATGCTCTTTTTTCTTACGTATAGATCAGCTTTCCTTTTTTTTTTGCCTAACTCGACGCGTTCTCGAAACGGATTGTAAATCTGAAAAGGAAAACCTGCTTGCAAGGATGCAGTCGTGTCTTTCAGCAGCTGTGGCTGCTCTCCCACACAAACGCCGTCTCCCGCCGCCTCGTCACCTCCCTCCTCACTTCTTCCCGCTCTTCTTCATTGGTCCTTCCTGTTGTCGTGCCGTGAGTGTTCCATAGTCTCATCTGTTTTCTTTTTGGTTATCATCGAAACTCGGTAAAACGCTTGGCTGTAGCTCAACGGAACTGGCTTTCGCTCTCTCTCTCCCCGCATCAAGTCAATAAATATAGTTCTCTTCAGTCGCACACCTTTGCGTCACAGCGCTTTTTGCCTTTCCTGTGTTTTCGTGATTCACGTGATAACGGTGGACCTTTCTGTTTCTCCCTTCATAACCTGTGCGTTCGCTCGCGTGTTTTTGCAGTGAAATCTACCCTCTCTTCTTTTCTTCTGTGTCAAGCTTTGCCCCTTTTTTCTTCTTTTTTCTGTAGCTACTTTGCATCTTGTTTTATTTTGCGCTATCTGTCGCTCTTTGTTTTTTTTTCTTTACATAGATAGCAGTTCTTACTCTTTTTTTTTCTTACTTTTTCTCTTTTCTCGTTCTTCCTTCACACGTTCTTACCACGACTGCTTCAAAGAAGCGACAGAGAACAGAAAACACAAGCCAAGAACACAGCAGAACAGAAAAAAGACGGAAATGGAGATTCTCACGCAACACCTGCAGGCAATGGCCGATGCCGTTGACTTTCCACTGATGGACCGGTGGCTGGAGGACCACATTGATGTGCCAATCATCGCCACGGTGCTTTACCTCGGACTTGTGCACGTCGTGCGGGATAGCTTTATGAAGTCCCGCCCCGCCTACCACCTGCGCGCGCTGAACATCATGTGGAACCTCTTCCTGTCCTTCTTCTCCTTCGTTGGCGCCTACTACTGCCTGCCACGGCTGTACGAAATGGTGACGGCGCCGGTGATCAGCGGACTGGAGCCGAGCTCGCTGCGCTACGTCGCCAATATGACGCCAGCGATGCGGCGCAACATTGTGATTCCGGACGACTTCCGCGAAGGCGTGGACGCCGTGGGCGTGCGTGGATCACTGGACACCTCCCTCTGCGTCTACAAAGATGACATGTACCGCCGCAACATCTCCGGCCTGCTCTGCCTCGCCTTTATGTTCAGCAAGATCCCGGAGATGTTCGACACCGCCTTCCTCGTCTTCCAGAAGAAGCCGGTTATCTTCCTCCACTGGTACCACCACACGACGGTGATGCTGTACTGCTGGCACGCCTGGATCTCACCCACGAGCAGTGGGCTGTGGTTTGTCTGCATGAACTTCTCGGTGCACGCTGTGATGTACTTTTACTACTTTATCGCCGCCTGCGGGTACGGCAAGCTGGTGCGTCCGATTGCGCCGCTCATCACCTTTATGCAGATCGCGCAGATGGTGGTGGGGTCTGTCATCGCGGTGTACGTCTTTTACATGGACCAGTTCGGCGGTGGCTGCGACTGCCGCTCGTCGAACGCGAAGTTGGCCCTGATGATGTACATCTCGTACTTTGTCCTCTTCAGTCAATTCTTCCGCAACCGGTACATTAAGAAGGCGCCGAAGCCGTCGGCCCCCTCTACCGTGGCGTCCGCCGCTCCGCTCAGCATGGACAAGAAGACAAACTGAATCCTAAAAAAAAAGCTTTTTTCTTTTCCTCTCTCTCCCTTAATGAAGAAAGGAGGAGGGGGAAAACAAAACGCTCGCTTAGCGCAAATCGTTTGTGGAAGAAGAGAAAAACAAGAGGGGAAGCAATACACAACGAAAAAGAAAAACCTGCGAAGCTGTTGACGTCAAGATGGGGGCAGGCATCGATGCACGAATAAAGGCAGAGAGCTGGAGGGTGAAAAGAAGAACCGAAGACAAGAAACTGCTGCTCCGCAGCTGCGCTGCTGAAGAGCACTTTTATCACTTGCGGTGGATGCACGACATGCGCCAAAAAAAAGAAGGAGAAAAAAAAAGCACTCCGACAACGACACTCATACTCGCTCATTTACAAGCACATCTCATAGAAGAGTGGGAGGGGAAAGGGAAGGGGAAAGAAAGCCACAGTCGAGTGTTCAAGCGCCGCGCAAGTGCTTCAGTGTCCTCACTGTGCCGAGCTTTCTTGTTCTCTCTTCTTAGTGTCCGCATCATTCCTGCAGTGGTGGGAAGGCGCTAACTCCTCGCTTTTTGTCTCTCATCAACTCGAAACACTTCCATCAACTTGCATCGACCCACTAGGTGCTCGTCCCTCCTTGAACAGCATCTCTCTCATTTTCACGTCTGGTTTTTTTTATTTACTTGTTTGCCTGTTCGTCTGTAAGTCAAGAATTGTATTTAGGCCATCAACTGCATATTTTGTGACACGCACTTTCTTAGAATCTTCTCTCTTTTTCTTTTTTCGTTTTTCTTCGGTCTCCTCAGAGACGGATTTAGTTTTGCTCTTTATTTCGTTTCTGATGTTTTTTTTTCCTCTTAATCGTAAAACTAAGTGTTAACAACTCGTGAAAGATGTACGGGGAGAGGGGGAAAACGCGCTCGATTTGACATCTTTTTACTTTTCCCTTTGATTTTTAAACGGAAAATGTCACTTCTGAAAGATCTTTCTGTATATCATTGTTATCATTCCAAACCGTGTTAAATGCTGTGTCAGACACATGACGAACGCTTGTATGCTGGGAAGGGTTTTCCCAACGCTTTCCTTTTCACTGTCATTGCTGTTCCAACACTGTTTTAAGTCTTTATGATCTCATTTTCACTGAAACGCTCCCAAAAACTCATGGTCGACTTCGTGTTCTTCCTCTCTACTGACTCTTTCAACCCCCTCCTTAATGTTGTTGTTGTTGTTGTTTTCCTTTTGATATTGTCTTGGTTTTACATGCGCGGCCTTTTTGGTTTTTTTTTGTCGTACTCCTTTCTCTCTCTCTCTCTCTCGCTCTGTCAACGCCCTGTTTCTCGTTGTTGTTGACATTCCCTTTTTACCTCCTTCATGCATAGCGGGAACAGACATCTACTTCGTTTGAAAACAGAGCCACAAGTCGCATGTGTGCCTGCCCTCTGCATCACCGTACAATGCTAAAGTTATGAAGTCTGTCTGCTGATTGCTTGTTTGTTTCTTTTGCATCTTTCTCTCTCTCTCTCTCTGTATTCGTTTTGCTGTAAGCAACCACCTCCCTCGTGTTGTTGAGTGTTGTTGTTTTTTTTTTGGCATCGATGCAAGCGTTTCCTCTCTCTTTCTCTTTCAATATACCCTTGTCTTTTCTATCAGGTGGATGGTTTTGCCTTCCTTCTTTTTTTTCTTTCTTTTCGTCTTTTTTCATCACTGGACTCTGCCCTCCGATTCGTTTACATTTGTTCTTATCTGTACATACTTGTTTTACATGTCGACGTATGGATCTTTTAGACCTTTGCTCCTCCGTCTTCTCTGTTTCCCGAAAAGGGAATCAACTCTCTCCTCCCTTTGGCACAACCACAGACAAAATGAGGAGGCGGTTCGAGCGCAAAGAAGAAAGTGTACAGGCAGAGAGTAGTCCACGTGTTCCAGTTAAAAAAAAAGGAGAGGAAGGGAGAAATGCACAACAAGGTGTGTTCAGACAAGCATGGCAAACAATCTCAAAAAAAAAAAGGAACTTGCTCTCACTGACGTTCACATCATGGGTACACATGCTCGCTCGCCTCATCGACATCGTTCTTTCTTCTTTTACTTTCTTCTTTTTTGGAGCGGGATTGAGTTTCTGTGAACGAGTGATGCTGGTGTTTTCACGTAAGATGAACGACAACATGGTGACGACAAACACTGAAAAAAAAAACGAGTTAGAGAAACAAAGGGGCAAAGGAAAACGGTGAGCAATGGTTTTCTGTTGTCACGAAGCTCATCGGGTTTCGCACGCAGCACAGAAAACAAAAGTCCATTTTCTTTCTTTCTTTCTTTTTTTCTTTTCTGGCTCGCATCTGACCGGGATTTACAAAGCAAACAGCCTACGATTACTGTTTCCCTGGTCTTTCTTTCTTTCTCTCTTTCTTTTGCCTGTTTACATCCAAGTAAGTGTTCTCTCTGCATGTAGATGGGTGTACTTTTGTGTGACCGTTTTTTTTTCTGGTTTTTTTTTTGCGACAGTGAATCAAGCCGTATGAATAGTGTATGTTCTTTCTTCTTTTCCTTCTTTCTTTCTTCCTTTGGTTGTCGTTGTTGTGGCGAGATATGTACGGTAGTGTCCCGCTTATCTTCGGTCAATTCCTCAGTGGCGTGTGCAGTACGTGTGGAAGTCATGCTTGCGCGTTTTCCAACTGTAGTTCGCGTTCTGTCTCTCTTTGTTTTGGGTTTTTGTTGTTGTCGTTCTTTTTTCTCTCTTCGAAAGCACTGTTTACGTCTTTCCTTCAATACCTTCTTTTTTTTTTGGCGTTGTGTTGTTTTTCTTCTGTAAAGTAAAAAAAAAAGTACTTCAAAAGTGAAATGAAAATATTATCAAAATCGACTAAAACCAGGAGGAAGCGTTTTTGCATAGAACACCATGGCAGAGGTTCACTTAAGCACTTACAGGAAAGCAACGGAGATGAGGCGGCTGCGGTGTGTGTGTGTTTTGTGGGAAGAGGCATGTGTAGGTCGGGGAGTTTAGAAAAACAATAAAGCGCAAGGAGTTGATAGGGGAACGCCGCAGATGTCACAACAACAGAATGCGAGGGAGGCCAGAAAGCGCATCATGGCACCTAGATCGAAACCAGTGTCATTCATGCAACTGCTCCTCTTCCTTTCTTTTTCCTTCCTAAACGCTGTCGTCATGTGCTTCGCGGGCAATGTGCAGTTCTATGTTTTTTGTTGCTGTTGTTGCTCTCTATTGAGAAAAGCTCATTTGCCTGCGCTTCTTTTTTTTTTTTTGATTTCCCTCCTACTACGTCCTCTTCGAATCCAGTCAAGCCAGTGTTGGTGCCTTTTCCTCTTTTACCCTGTTCCTTTCGTCCTGTCGGTTTGTTTTTCTTTTTTCTTTTTTTGTGTGTTTTCGTTGTTCTGTTTCTTTTTTTCTTTTCCTTTCCTTTGCTTCGTTCTTCTACGTTTTTCTGCACTGTTTCTCCTGTAATTCTTTTTTTATTTGTTGCTGTTGTTTGTATGACAATGCTAAACTGCATAACAAAAAAAAGAATACACCAAATGAGAAATAACCATGCACTTTGCACTCAACGCCACAAGCAACTCGTTGCTAGTCTCTGTTTTCTCGTGACGGCTTCACAGCAAAGAAGAGAGTGATTTAAGCGCAGCAACGACTTCGGTGACGCTGGGTGTTGTTGTTTTCTTTACATCGCTGCTTTTCCGAACAGGCAGAACGACGGGACAGGCTTTCCTTCGTGTCGCTCCGCGTGCACGACCGATGCTGCGTCTCACGCGCGCACGGTGTTTTTACCTTCTCTTGACGTGAGCTCGCCGGGTTTGTATGCTGCCCGTTTGAATAGAAGTGGAGCAGGGAGAGAGAACTCAGTTCTTGTTTGTGAAGAAGTGTGTGATGGAGCACAGGATACTACGACGACATCTGTACTCCATTTTCACAGCGCAGAAAAGAAAAACGCAAGAGCTTCTCTCTCTCCTCACGTGTTCACCAACGCACACACACACTTGCTACTCCCTCCTCTGTTCTCGTCTGCCGCCTACATTTTCACGACAACTACCCCGTCTGTTGTTTTGGCTTTACTGGTTTTCTACACACCCTGTTCACTGCGGCAACTGCGCAGCTCGACTCGTAGCGGGAACATCACAAGTACAGTAGAAAGAAAAGCCAACCAGACTCAGAAGTACTCAATTTGTCCTTTAAAAAAAAAAGCGGATACCTTTCCAACACATACGTTCACCGTCGTTTTGACTGCTTCCTTTTTCCTTTTTTGTTTTCCTGCCTCCACTTCCAGCTCTTTCTGCCCTCTGTGAAAGCACCAAAAAAAAAAGCACACCACCTCTCTCTCTCTCTTTCTCACCCTCACGCTCCACGCCGCTCTCGATTCCTCAAGCATGCTGAACACGACGGTGACGCAGACCTCCGCTGCGGCCGCCACGCCGCCTGCCAACTTCATGGCCAATCCGTTTTCCTACGTCCACCACCAGATCACCCACTTCGACGGCGAAGGCGCGTTCAACTGGATGGTGAACGCTCCGCAGGTACCCCTCCTCATCGCTGCTGGCTACGTGGCGATCGTACACACGCTGCCGCACCTGCTCGACGTCGTCTCGCCTGGCAGCCGGCCAATCCCGGGTGTCGCAGTGGTGATCCCGCTGTGGAACCTCTTCTTTAGCGTCGCCTCCTGCGTGGGCTTTCTCTACTGCATGCCCGTGCTGTACCGTGTGATCACGACGACCGACCGCGACCTGCCGAACCTGGCGCCGAAGCAGGATTGGCAGACGGGGGTGTGGGACAACAACCCGCACGTACGGGGTGGCTTCTACACGTCGCTCTGCTACTGGAACCGCAGCTTCTTCCTGGACGGCCCAACGGGCTTTTGGCTTGTCACGTTTAACCTTAGCAAGATTCTTGAGCTGGCTGACACGCTCTTCCTCATGCTGAAACGCAAGCCGGTTCCGTTTCTCCACTGGTACCACCACACGACGGTGATGCTTTTCTGCTGGCACGCGCACGTGTCGAGCATCAGCAATGGGCTGGGCTTTGCCTTGATGAACATGGCGGTGCACTCCATGATGTACTTTTACTACTTTATGTGCGCCTGCGGTCTCGGCAACGTGGCGCGGCCCTTTGCCCCGCTCGTAACGCTGCTGCAGCTGGTGCAGATGTTTGCCGGCATGCTGCTCGTGCTCTACACCACCGGACTGTACCTCTTCCATCCGAAGGGTTGCGACACGAGTGGCGCCTCGCTGGTCTTCGGCATCTGCATGTACGCCTCTTACATTGTGCTCTTCATCAAGCTCTACCGTGACCGCTACGGCCGCAAGCGCCGCGAGCGTCGTGAGCGTGTGGCGGAGGCGTAGATGCCTTTCGCTCACGTGTCTGTGTCTGTGTGTCTGTTTGTGTGTATACTGTGCACTGAAGAAGTCCCTTCCCTCACACTTTTTTTCGTCCGTCAAGCTCTCTTTCTCCGCTTTGTTTTCTCTTACTTTTCTCTTTCTCTCTGTGTGTGCATGCACAGAGGTTGAGTGACGTTTCATTTGACCCCATCTGTGTTCCTCATAGGTGGTGGTGCTCCTCCTCCCCCATTCGTTGTTGTCGTCGAACACACCGCTGCGCAGCTGGCGCAGCCCGTTGCAACCATTTCGCCCCCTTGATTCGCTTCCTCCTTTATGTTTTTTTTTTTTGCTTTGGCAGCTGTGTTCTTCTCTGCACCCGCGTACCTTTCTCTCCTCGCTGTTCGTTTTCTTTTCGTGCTCTCTGCTTCTTCTTTTCTGGAAAAGAAGGGAGAACAAAGCATCAACATCGCTCGTACACGAAGATACAAATCCAACATATTTCCCCACAGTGTCCTTTTAGTGTTTTTCCTTTCTCTGTTCATCATGTGTGTACATCTCCCTTTTCCTTCCCCCGCTCTGTGTGTGTCTGTGTGTGTGCGGTGTCGTTTTCTTTGCCATGTTGTTCTGCGTCTCTCTCTCTTTGCGCCTTCACGTGCGTCAGCGGGTGCTGCGGAAACAGCGCTCTGTGTGAGGGCAAAGTGGGTTGTGGAGGAGACGTGGCCGCTTGGTCTAGTGGTATGATTCCCGCTTCGGGTGCGGGAGGTCAGGGGTTCAATTCCCCTAGCGGCCCTTTTTTTTTTGACAGCCACAAAGCCAGCCCAAAGGCACAAAACCGCCCGAAACGCCGGAGTCGCAAAAAAAAAAAAAACGGAGACTGAAAAGGCAGCCTCAGAAGCTGGGGAAATCAAAGGTGAAGTACATTACCAGCTCCGTGTGTTCTCGCATTCACACAAACACACACCAGCTCCAAATACCTTTATTTTGTCTTTTTAGGACCCACCAAACCATCCAATTGCCTTCACTGGTCAAGCTCTTTTTCCTTTTTCCTTTTTCGATATTCTGTGAGAGGTTCTTTTCAAATGCACTCATTCCATTCTGCACACACACACGCAAACGCATACACACGCAGTCCCATGTGCACTTCCCTTTTTTTCTTTCCACTGCGTGTGGCTGTTTGCCTCCTCTCCATTGTGTTTTTTTTTTCTCGTGCGTGTGTGTGCATGTATGTGTTTGTCCTCCTGTCGTAATGTTAAAAGCGTTATTCTCTTCTTACTACCCCACTTACCTCCTTCATTGAATTTCACGTGTGTGTCCTCCTCCTTTACATCACCCTCCATGTGAAGATGTCTTCCTCTCCTTTTCATTCTTGTGTTATGTTCGCTTTGATTATGCAATTCGTCGTTGTTGATTAAGAGTTAAGTGGGTTTTTTTTTGTCGCAATTGTATCTTACTCCTTTTTTTTTCTTCTCCGCACACCACAGTCAACAAATCAAGAGACTTTTTTTTTTACGCTGTCCCCACCGTGCTCAAACACGGTAGCATCTTGTTTGGAGAGGTGACAGCCCGAGTGAAAAAACGAAGCAAAAAAGGTTGGCGTTCGTGGCGGACACGGTGACAAGTGGACCGCTATATATAAAAGTAGAGACGTGCACACAAATGTACATTTGATCTTGCTACAGTGTTCCCGAAACGTAGAAGATACCAATTACATATCGCCATAACAACTGTTCACCCTTTTTGTCCTTTTTCTCTTTTCTTTTTCTTTCAATTCTTTTTTTTTTTGTGGCCGTCTGTCTCGGTGTCGCTGATGGCACAGCGGCTGGTCGCCTCTAGACAACGACAAGAAAATGAAGGTCTAGGCGGATCACTCTCAGCTTCACGTTTTCTTTTTCGATAACTGTCATTAAGCACTCAATTAAACGTAAACGGCTCGAATGAAAACGCGAAACGACCAGCTTTCAGTGGGTCTGCTCTAGTACGACCACCTGTAGAGTCTGACAGGTGCCTGGCACGCGCACGCATCTCTTCGTCTCTCACTTGCCAAATACCTCAGGGGAGAAGGTGTTCGGCTACATCACTTTGTGCTCTCTTCCCCTTTTCAGCAATTTGATAAGACGAGCGCAGTGAAGTAGCAAAAGCAAGGTTTCGCTTCCAATGGCTTACCCATCACACGTCGATCACTCTTCTTTCTTCAATCCCGCTTGTATCTCCTTCATGCTATTCCTCTTCGTCTCCGTGTGTGCGTGTGTGTGTGTGTGTGTGTGTATCTGTGCCGCGTGCGCTTCCGCTCACCTCTGTTCACGTTTTCCAAGTTTAGCACGTATTGTAGATTTTCAATTCCTTCTTTTTTTGCGTTTCTATTCTCCTTTGCGTCACCCTTCCATACCTATTTCTTTTTTTTTGCATATCCTTGTTCTTGCCACGTTGTTGAAGCCGAAACGCGCGTTGACCACTCGCGCTTTTAATTGTGTTCACTTCGTTTTGCCTCCACACGAACTCTCCACCCGTCTGTTAGCATTCAAGCACAGAAAAACTCCGAGCTGCACGGTCACAACGAGCCAGCAACACTTTGCCAACACATAGCAATAAACTCTTGGACCTGTCAACACGAGAAAAAGTGACGCAAGACGATAACGAACTCATATACTTCAAGAGGTACTCGCCTGGACTGCAGCCTCTTTCTGAGAGTTCTTTGTTCGTGTTTGTTTTTTTGTGAGCTTTCTGCGCTACCTTCCGTGACTTGTGGTTTCTACCTCGTGCGGAGCTCCGTACTACACCTCTACGCCAGATAAGAAAAAAAACTCTTCTTATCTGAAACCTCGCTGTGTTCTCGTTTTTTTGCGCTTGTTTACCCTGCTGCAGTGTTTGTGCCGGTGTCGGCCCGCTTCGTTATCTCTGAGCCTGCCAATCTGTCGCTGTTGTTTCCTCCCTTCTTCGTAGTGTAACTAACAACAACCTTGAGCACATAAAAACCTTTTTCTCTATTTCATTTTTAACGGCATTTGCGACGCGATAGAATACTCGAGCGCATCTCTTTGCCTTGATCTTGTGCTTACTGTTGATCCATATTCGTAAACTCTCTCTCTCTCTTTGTTCCACTGCATCTTTTTGCCCCTTCGCTCCACACGGAGCGCGACCAGAAAAACGCCGTCACACTTCTCACGAAGAAGTTTTATCGCGTCACACGCCTCTAAAAAGCTGCAGGCAGCTGATATATAAATTTGTTGTTTCTGTTATTTGTTACCCTCTCTTTCTTTTGATCTTATCATTTTTTGTTCCTTTTTTCACCGTCAGTGTACACTTCATTCTTTCTTTTTTTTCTTTCGCACACTTTTGTTGTTCCCATTCCTCGTCTCACTTCTTCTCCTTTTTATTTTCCCATACAGCGTGTATAATTTAATTTTTCTTTTTTTTATTTTTGCGCCAGCTGGAAACATGTTTAGCGTCCTCAGCTTTCTCGACGCTTACCGCGGCGAGGCTGTGTGCGCGTGGATGCGGGCCAACCTTGAGATCCCCTCTGTCGTCACGGTGCTGTACATTGTAATGGTGCTCTACGTGCCGAACATGTTCATGAACACCCGCCCCGCGTACAACCTGCGGACCCTCAACATTCTGTGGAACCTGCTGCTCGCCGTGTTTTCGATGGCCGGGGCGTACTACTGTGTGCCGCAGGTGGTGAAGTCGCTCTTTGCGTCGAACTTCACGGTCCGAAACTTCCAGCAGGGCGGTGAGGTGACGCTGCACGGCAGCATCTACAACGGCATCTGCGGGTGGAACGACAACTTGTTCTGCGACGGCCCGGTTGGCGCCTTTGTCCTCGCCTTCATCCTGAGCAAGATCCCGGAGATGATCGACACCGCCTTTCTTGTCTTCCAGAAGAAAAAAGTTATTTTTCTCCACTGGTACCACCACGCGACGGTGATGCTGTACTGCTGGCACTCGTACGCCGTGCGCATCTCTGGTGGGTTGATCTTCGCCAGCATGAACTACGGCGTGCACTCGGTCATGTACCTGTACTTCTTTATCTGCGCCTGCGGCTACCGCAAGTACGTCCGCCCCATTGCCCCTTTCATCACCTTCCTGCAGATCGCGCAGATGGTCGTCGGCATGGTGGTGGAAGCGGTCACGCTGTACCACATGTACATCTCCGGCAAGGGCTGTGAGTCGAACGCGACGAACGCGCGTGTGGGCTTCATGATGTACGTCTCCTACTTTGGTCTCTTCAGCAAGCTGTTCTACGACAACTACATGGGCGGCCGCAAGGCACCGAACGCGGTGGTGGCGGCGGCAGAGCCGACGGAGCACAACAGCAACAGCAACAACGGGGCCGGGACAGGTGCAGCACCGCGCCACGGACGCGCAGGCGCCGTCGCCGCCGTGCGTGCGACGCCGGCGCCGGCCTCCGCGATGGGCAGTGGCGTGTACGATCCGGAGAGCAACAAGATCGTGACGGGCACCCATCCCATCAAGCGCCGTCACTGACACGCAACGGCACAGGGAAATCGCACCACAGTCACACACCAAAAAAAAGCTTCACTTTTGTTTATCTGTATTTTTTGTTTTTGTTTTGTATTCTAGACCTCCTCGATGCTTCAGTACAAGCTGTTGCAGTGTCGGTTTTCTGTTGTTGTTGTAGTTGTTGTTGTTTTAAACCAATCGTCATGGACGAGTCCCTCTTAGCGTTGTTGTACACTGATCACTGGAACTATTTCTCTGCTCCGCACTACTGCCCATCTTTACTGTGTCGCAGCTTCTATTGTACAAAGAAGTGATTTCGGCACATGTAAGCAAGCAAGTCTGAGTGAGTCTTGAGCAGCGATACAACAGCGGCACACAAACAATAAAGCTTGCAATTATCTGACGTGACTTCGATTCGTCAAACAGTGCGATTCTGCCTTTTTGCCTAGTAAAATTCATATAGATCCTGTATGCTTCCCTGTTTTCTTTCCTCTGGTGTTTTTTTGTTTGTTTTTTAGCCTGACACAAAAAGTTACATATATCGCACGTTTTGCCATTCTGCGGTCCTTTTTGTTTTGTTTTGTTTTGTTTGCACTTTTATATATTTCATGTTTGCAGTTGCTTCCTTCTAGTTTGTATTTTACCTGTTTCTTGTTTTTTTTTTTTTCATCAGTGTTCCCTTCTGGTAGGTGCTCTTCAATGACTCCCACGTTGGCTTTCTGTTTTCTCGGTGGTGGTGGTAGTAGTAGCAGTAGGCAATTTTATTTTTTTTTAATGTTCACAAAATGCACCTTCATTCCTCCTGTTTCCCTCTTGTGCACCAACTTATCTATTCCTTCCTTCGTTTTCTCTGTGCGTAGAATAGCTTTTTGTTCTATGTATACATTTTTTTCCCAGCAGTAGTGCAGTGCGTCTTTGCTTGTGAGGTGCGGTAGGGTTTATCGACTCATGTGTGTAGCTGAGTACTGTGTCTACGTGTCTCTGTGTGATCTTTTTTTGTTGGTTTCGTTGCTTGTTTGTTTCTCTGCGTGTGTTTGACTGTGTCTAACTGCCTAAGATAAGATTAGATTGTTCTTTTTTTCTTTCTTCTTCTGTTTGCTTTTCTTTTGTTCTCTCTCTCTCTCTTCTTTTTCTTCTTTTTCCTTTTCTTTTTTTTTTAAACAGTTGCTCTATGTATGATCGTTTCTCCTTTCTTCTGCGTTGCAGCGAAGAGGGTCGCAGCCACAGCCATACTAAGCAACGCATACAATGAGCGCGAGCAGAACCTGAACTACACTGCAAGCGCTTCGCTAGGGGAAAAAAAGGGAGCGACAACTCTTTTTTTTTTCCTTCTTTCTTCTTGTGTGTGTGTGTGTGCTCTTTTTTCCTTATGAAGTAGCAGCGGATTGTTTACGGCAAACACGTAAACTGCCATCAAGGTGTCTTTTTATCCACTTGTCGAAGAGAGAGGGAAATATGCCGGTAAGCCGATGGAGCGGGAGGTACAGCTCTGCAACCCTTGTGATGTGGCTCCTCTGAGAGTAAAAACTTTCGTGGGTTTTGTTGCTATCATTGTCACTATTTGCACTCCTCTTCCCTCTACCCTCTCATGCCCATCGTGCCCATCACGCTCACACACGCTCGATTTTCATCCACCCGATCTTCACGCCGCACTCACGTCATCCTCGCAGCACGTTCTTTTCTTGATTCGCACAACACCCCAAGTGGACGGCAACGCACGCACAATTGTGTTCCCATCTCGTCCTGCACAGCTTCTCTTTTTCTTTTTCTTTTTCATTAAGTAGTTTGCGCAGCAGCAATCATGTTCACGATTGAGTTTCTGGAGAACTTCCGCGGCGACAACGTCTGCCAGTGGATGACGGAGCACCTCGAGGTGCCGGTACTGGCGGTGGGTCTGTACATGGTGATGGTCCTCTACATCCCCGACGCGTACATGAAGGACCGCGAGCCGTTCGACCTGCGGCAGCTGAACAAGGTGTGGAACCTGCTCCTGACTGTCTTCTCGATGGCCGGGGCGTACTACTGCGTGCCGCAGCTCTACCGCACCATCTTCGTGCCCGAGTTCCAGCTGCACGACTACGCGACGGGCGGTCAGATCCCGTGGAAGGGCGGCGTCTACAATGCGTTTTGCTACTGGAACAACAACGTCTTCTACGATGGCCCGGTTGGCGCCTTCGTGGCCATGTTCATTCTGAGCAAGATCCCGGAGATGATCGACACGGTCTTTCTTGTCTTCCAGAAGAAGCGCATCATCTTCCTCCACTGGTACCACCACATCACCGTCATGCTGTACTGCTGGCACGCGTACATGTACAACATCTCTGGTGGTCTCGTCTTTGCTGGCATGAACTACGGCGTGCACTCCATCATGTACTTCTACTACTTCATCTGCGCCTGCGGCTACCGCAAGTACGTCCGCCCCTTCGCCTCCCTCATCACCTTCCTGCAGATCGCGCAGATGGTGGTGGGCATGTTCACGGAGGTCTACACGCTCTACATTCTCTACTTCACCGACCGCCGCTGCGACTCGAATGCGACCAACGCGCGTCTGGGCTTCCTCATGTACCTCTCGTACTTTGTCCTCTTCAGCAAGCTGTTCTACGACAGCTACCTGAAGCCGGCTCCGCGGCGCCGTCCTGTCGAGGGTGCGGAGAAGACCAACGGCAAGCTTGCGAATGGCGAGGCGAACCTGAAGAAGAAAGCGCAGTAGAGAGCGCGCTCATCTCTTTCCTTTTTTGTGGTTGATCTTTCATCGCGGAGCTGTTGGCTGTGGGATGAGGCTGCTGTCCGTTCCGCAGTCTAACAGCTGTGTTTCGCTTAGGCCATTTTTCTCTCCTCTCTTTTTTTTCCTTTCCGAGTTGAGACGAATCTCGCTTTTTTTTTGGTCTGTTTCTTCTTTTCGCCACTGGTCAAAGACCACTGCTTCCCTGTTGGTTTTGGCTTGTCTGTGTCTCTGCACTGCTCACTTTTTTCTTCTCTTTTTTTTGTTGTTCTTGTTGGTGCTCTTCTTCGCAAGTGGCGGCTGCCCAGCAGGTCTGCGTGTGCGTGTGTGGACTCCAACAGCAGCAGGAGTAGACACATACACACGCAGCATTTCTTCTTTTCTTTGTGCGAGTTTCTCTTCGTGTGCTGCTGAGTACTCTGTCGACGAGTTGTCTGCAGCAGCAATGGTGTTTTTATTTTTTTCCTATCTAGCCGTCCCTTTCCCCTTCATTTTCTCCTATCCTCCTAGCGATCCAAACAGTGATGCTGACTCGCCTTCTGTGATCACGTTTGTGAGCGTGTGTACCTCGTCGCTCCCTCCTTCTTCCTCTTCGAGATGCTCTCGCTAACTCGCAGCACACGTTGACTGTAAACCTGTGAATCTCGAAGGTGAAGGAGGGAGTTAATTCTTCTTTTTTTTGTTGTTGTTGTTGTTGTTTTCTAACAGTGACGAGGTGGACGCGGACGCAGACACGAGCTACGAGGCATCACTGCGTTGTTGTATCTACTTGTTTTGAAAAGTGCGTGGCATCTGTGACAAGAGGAAAAGACTGTTTTGCGATCTGCAGAAAAAGCGTTTTTGGGGGGAGCTGGGTGCGTATTGGGCACAAGATTGTCATGAAGCTGAAACCAAAAGGAAGCAGCGAGAATTCGTCAACCGTGGCTTTCAGCTGAGTCGTGTGGAGTGTTTGGTTGAGTCGACGTTGTCCAATTACGTTCTCCTTGTATTGTATTAATGAAATGAGTTAATTAAGACTGTTTTTGTTGCGCACTGCTCGCTGCATAGTGTCGTGGATGCTGCATGCGATACTGCAGTGGGTCAGTGTGTTGCCTTATCTGCCTAAGGCTCTCCTCCATAAATATTAAAAAAAAAAAACAGAAACGGATACAGAAAAGAGAACGCTTTCTACCTCTAGGAAACGAAATAGAGAGCCAGAAAGGCGTGTGTGTTACACACATATAAAAAGTTATCATCATTGTAAAGTGTCTTGTTTTGTTTTCTTACTTGTTCGTTTTTACGTCTTCTTCATCTTGTACGCCGCTCTCCGTTGTACTGAGAATTTTTTTTCCTTTTACTCCTCATTTTTTTTTTATTCAGAGCACGCACGCATCGGCTTTATCCCTTCTCGAGCTGTGTGTGTGTGTGGAGGTGTTCGAGTGTATGTCTTCTGGTCATAACGGAGAACACCTCGACCGATACCGTCAGTGCTGACCCGCTCTTCTCACCACTGCTTTCTCCCTTTTTTCCCCCCATGCAGCCGTGCTTCACGCACCTTGGCGTCAAAGCTGCCTGTCGCTGACGACAGTTTGCGTCTGTGATGATGCAGACGTGCATGGAGAAAGAGGGGGAACAAAAGCGGGGTGATACGAAAAAAAAGGGAGGGAAAAAGCCTGTGTCGACATTTCTTTCTTTTTCTGGCTACTTGCACGGGGACAAGGATGCGCACGCTCTGTGTGAGGAATAGAGAGATCATGTGTTTTTTGTAGAATCAATAGCGGAGGAAGAGGTAAAGCTCGTTTAACGTAAAAGGAAAGAAACGACAAAACAAAACATATACGGCGAAGCGTAGCGCGCAGCAGTACCAGTCTTTGGACAACGCAAAGGCGGGCAAAGCGCATTACGAGAGCGAAGACGCGTGAGACGGTGACGGTCTTCAAGGTAGCTTCTGTGTGTTTTTTTGTGCTGTTGTGAAACAAGACTCTAGCAGCTCAGGAGGTGGTACTCTCACCTGTCATCTTCACCTGCGTACAGGTGCTATATCGCTAGCGTCTGCTATGTTGCTATTCGTGCTTCCATACCCTATCAAGCTTTTGCATCCTCTCTCTCTCTCTCCTTCTCTCGACACTTCTTTCGTGTTTAAAACGAAGTCCGCACCGCAGTGAATCCTCTTTTCTCTCTAACCTAATCACTTACCCTCGTACTTCCACTTTTCTCCGCGAGCTTCCCTCTCTCGTGTTCTACACACACGCACACAGACTACCTCGAAAGAAAGAAACACACAAAGAAAAAATGTTCCCCTTTGAGGAGTACGTTAGCGGCCGCGTCGTGCAGCAGTACATGCTGGACAACGTCGACTACTGCTGCTACCTGGCCTTCGCCTACCTCGGTATGGTGCGCTACGGCCCTGGCATCGCAAAGGCGATCCTCGGCGAGAACCCGGCCCCTGCCCCGGCGGTGGACGGCAAGCGCGCGCGTCCCGCGGCGGACCCGGAGTGGCTGCGGCTGAGCATGATTGCGTGGAACTTCCTCCTCTCCGGCTTCTCCATCTGTGGCGCGATTGTGATGGTGCCGGCACTGCTGAGCTCCATCATGCAGAACGGCATGAAGAAGACGGTGTGCACCTTCAACGAGGAGATCACCTACACCTCCCCGTGCGGCTTCTGGACGGCCATGTTCGTGCTGAGCAAGATCCCGGAGCTGGTGGACACCCTCTGGCTCGTCCTGCAGAAGAAGAAGACGCCGCCGTTCCTGCACTGGTACCACCACGTGTCGGTGCTCATCTTCGCCTGGTCCAGCTACAGCGTGGGCAACTCGACCATGCCCGTGTTCGCCACCATGAACATCTGCGTGCACTCCATCATGTACCTGTACTTCGCCCTGTGCGCGTGCGGCATCAAGAAGGCGCTCCGCCCCTTCGCCCCCTTCATCACGTCCCTCCAGATCGCCCAGATGGTCGGCGGCTCCGCCCTCACCTTCTACTCCTACGCCGTGAACGCGTCCGCCTACAACGCCGGTGTGGAGGACATCCACCAGCTGCCCTGCGCCGTGTCCAAGTCCGCGGCCCGCTTCGGTGTGCTGATGTATGTCTCGTACCTCTACCTCTTCTCGAAGCTGTTCGTGAACTCGTACGTGAAGAAGCCCGCGCCGGCCGCGAAGCCCGCCGCGTAATGCGCCACGTCAGTCGGAGCTCCTTTTCTTCTTTCTTTTTCTTGTAGGTTTTTTGTTTTTCTCCTCCAAAGGTAAAAAGGGACAGATCTCACTAGTTCGTACTTAATCAAGCGGCAGAAGGAGCCTCCGCGTTGCTCCTTTTCCCGACTGCTTCCTCTTAGCTCCTCTCTCCTTTGTCTGGGGTTTTTCTTTGTGTGTGTGTTGTTCTTTCTCGTAGTTCGTCCTTCGGTTGAGAGAGAGAGAGATCTAGTCGGTAAGGGAGAGGAGGAGGNGGGGGAAAGGGAGGAGGAGATGAAAAGCGAGAGAGAGATCAAAAGAAACATGTGTTGACTGTTGCGTTGGTTTTTTGTTCTGGCGCACACACAAACACGCACCGTTATTGCTCCTCATCGCGGATGCCGACTTTCTATTGTATTATCCTTAACATCATATTGCCTATAAACTATACAAACACACACACACACGCGCGAGGACACACACTTTCTTTAACCCAGTTATAAGGAAACCTTTTTTCTTTTTGACAGTCACTGGTGTGTTTGCTTCTTTAGATTTTCGCCGTTGACGATGGCGCTGATCGAAAGGAGGAGGAGGAGGAAGGGGGAGTTAGAAAAAACACAAAAAAAAGGAGGGAGCAAAGATCAGATGAGGTGTAGAGTGCGAGCTTCACCTTGTCTTCATTACAGAAAGCAGTAGACAGTGCGGACAAGAGCAACGAGGACCTGACGAAGTCGGATAAAAGAACTCTTTTCTATACATTGGTTCTTTCGTGGGCTTCGGTCTTTGTCTTTCAGACACCTTTCTATTTTTCTTGTCTTCTGTTGCCAGCTGCTCACGCATTCTGCTATTCTCGATGGGAGTGCGACACTCGCTTGGCAAACTTCGCTGTTTGTCTGGCGGTGCTCCCGAGCCCACGAGAAGGCAGATGGACTTTCTGTTTGAAGTTAACGGAGCTGCACAGCTGAAGAAGGCAAATATTCGTTTTTTTTCTATTATTTGTCTTTTGGAAGCCGTCTACATTTGTTGTCTCTTTTCTCTCTCCTTTTTTTTCTTTTATTTGGTAGCGTTGTGAAGGAGAACTGCCACACATTTACGGTTGCTTCTTTCAGTTTTTTTTCCCTTGTTCGACCCTTGGATCTTTAGTTTTATCGTGTTAAAAAAAAAAAATAGGAGGGACCTTTAAGTTTCTATGTGGGACAAATGAGTACATCTCAGGCATCCCCGTAGTTGCGCGCTCACACAAACACACACACACGCCTTCTTCATCTTTGGCGCTGGTTGTCCCCTTCCTCTCCCAAAGAGCTCTGAAAACAGTGAAAGAAGAGAGCGAGACTGTCGTTCGGTTTTCGTAGGTTTTTTTTCCTCTTGTTTAGCCTTTTTCTTAATCTATATTTTTCCAGTAGTGTTGAGATTCTCTTCAGATCGTTCTGTAATCGTGGGAAAATGGGTAAAGCGCACGTGCGCCATCACATCGTGAGACGTATTGTGGGTGTGTCTTTCCACCAGTGACGTTTTAAACGTGAGTAAAAAAAAAAAAGTCGCTTGGTTGCGAGACAGAAGGCGTCGTGCAGCTCTTGCCAACATCAAAAGAACAGGAGCCGACGCCTGGGTGAGTGAGCGTTGTGTTGGTTGTCGCAATGTCGACTTTTCGTTGTCCAGTGACAGCTTGATGGATGCACAGCTCTCCCGTGATGCACTTGATGGAATGGGTAAGGAAAGATAGCAGTTTGCTGTTGCTGCTGGTGTTGTTTTCTACTCCCTCCTTGCGTATTGGCTGATGATCTTTGGTAGCACTTGTTGTCGTGCTTGCTGGAACGCTAAAAACCAGTGCTTTCCTGTTGTTGTTTTGTTATTAAATTTTACTTCCTTTGCCACCTTTCGGTTCTTTGGATCTTTTTCTTTCTCCTGTTCTGCCATCATTGGTGCCGTCCACTGAAGGACGCATTGCACCCCCGCACCCACCCCATACGCACACAGTAAGACACCGTCTGTCTTTTCACTACATCAAGTCATACAATTAAACACCGCCTTTGCTGTGTGTTGACCTATCGTCTTTTTTTTTTTAACTCCTCTCTCTCTTTCTCTCTCAACATCCCTTTTTCTTTAATCTGCCTGCCGCAGCAGCCATGCAGTGGATTGACGACTACGCTGCAAAGAGTTACGATGGCTACGCTATTCGGGCGTGGCTGATCGACCACACGGACTATGCCATCTACATCGCCGGCCTCTACCTCGCCTTTGTCTTTTACTGCCCCAGTCTGATCCACAAGTACGTCTACGGCGGCAAGGAACTCCAGCGCACGGCTGGCAAGCCGGCCTGGCTGCGTTACCCGTGGATCTGCTGGAACTTCCTCCTCTCCGCCTTCTCCTTCTACGGCTCCTCGCACGTGGTGCCGGTGGTGCTCGGCCACATCCGCCAGGACGGCCTGCGCGATGCGCTCTGCACGCTGAATGAGCGGGAGTACTACCTCGGCCCCACCGGCATGGCGGTGGGCCTGTTCGCGCTGTCGAAGGGTCCGGAGTTCATCGACACCTTCTTCATTCTCATGTCGGGTCGCCGCAACCTGCCCTTCCTGCAGTGGTTCCACCACGTCACCACCTTCCTCTTCTGCTGGCACGCGTACGCCGTCGGCAGCAGCGCGCTGAACTTCGCGGCGGCGCTGAACTACTCGGTGCACACGGTGATGTACTTCTACTTTGGCCTGGCCGAGATGGGCTTCAAGAGCCTGGTGCGTCCCTTCGCCATGTACATCACGCTCATGCAGATTGCGCAGATGGTCACCGGGCTGGTGCTCATCGGCATCATCACGCACGAGAAGTACCAGGACTACCTCGTGGGCCGCCTCGACGCCGATCCCAAGGCGTGCGCCGGCACCCCGTGGGATGCAACGCGCGTGCAGATCTTCATCGCGGGTGTGAACTTCATCCTCTTCACGCAGATGTTCCTCAGCGCCTACGTGTTCAAGAAGCCGCGTGCGGCAGCCCCGGCGGACAGCAAGAAGCAGAAGTAACAGCAAAAAAAGGTAAGAAGGGCTGTTGACTTGGCACTTCAGTTTTCTCAAAGGAGAACTGCGTGTGCGTGTGTGTGTAAAGAGAGGGTCAGCGCTGGTGGCCGCGAAAGAGTGCTCGCCGGGCGTATAGCTCAGTGGTAGAGCGTCCGTTTCGCATACGGAAGGCCTAGGGTTCGATCCCCTATTCGTCCACTTTCTTTTTTAAGACACGCACCGAACCGGCGGGACCAAGAAAAAAAAGGGAGAAAGAAAACCCAGCATCCCCCCTGGCACAAACCCTTTTTCATTCGTTTCTTTTACGCAAAACTAACGCCGCACCCGTTGATTCACAGGGACTACACTGTTTTCACTCCACTTAAGCATCGCCGTCATACCTTGTCTGTGCGTCTGGCTTTTCGCCACAAGGCACAGCTGCCGTTTTTTTTTTTTTGCAAAGTACCCCTTTTATATTTATATAGATTAGCAAAATTAATAGAATGAACACGAGGAAACGAAAAGCAAAGCTTCTGTCTTGTTGGGCTAAAAGTGTGGATGTCAACCGAAACAATAGTAACAGCAGGCGAGGCGTAGAGAAAGCCTCACGAAGGTGCTCTCTGTGTCTTTTTTTTTTACTTTTTTTGTCTTTTTTCTCCCGCTTAAGTGTACTTTTATATAGTCCTTATTTGTTTTCTCCGTTACCTTTCTTTTGTTTGGCGTAAACATACTGCAGAGCAACGATGCCAGAAGTCGTTCATGCCCGTCTCCTTTTTCCTTTTTCTTTTTTTCACGCCAATGAAGTCAAATGACACCTGTGGGCAACTGTTACTCTTCTGCCGATGCGGGTAAAACGCACCCGACTTTTTTATATAGATCTATACGGGTCGATCGGCTTTTCCCCCGGCTACGCTTCATGAAAAGGGAAAAAAAAGAGGAGGTGAGGAGAATGTGTTTCCTTTGCGTCCATACAATCGCTGTAGGTCGCTCACACACTTACGGCCCATCCTGTTTTGACTTTACGAAAAGTATCTTTCTTATTTGTTCACGTGTTGTTGTTTGTTTGTTTGTTTGTTCTGATGGTTCCTTCTCGCGTGATCTCTCTTTTGTGTGTATAGACGACATTAAGAATAAAAGAAGCAGCGCAGCTCTTCTCTTTTTTTCTGTGCGTCTTCACCCTCTCTTTTTTCACCCCGAGAACTTAGCACGCATCTACATATAGTTTCTTTTTTTTTTCTCTCGCTTTGAATTCTTACTTCTTTGAAATAACACAGCGACGACGGTGCAAAAGGCAAGTGAACTGCGTCTTCGTATGTTTTCCGTGTGTGTGCCAGACAACAGCCTTTGCCTGTCACGCTCTTCTCCCAAAACATTAAGCTAAACATTGTGTGAATGTAAAAGGTATATGTGAAACGAGAACAGAAAAAGACAACCCGTTTGGGTTTAAACTATGTACTGCCTGCATCCTTGCATCTGCCTCTGATGCAACTATCGATCTCGTATGCGCTGAAAGCCACGTTTGAAAAGAGTCTTTGACCAATGCTATTTTTATGGTTATTTATTTTGATCAGCGGGAATCCTCTCTGTTTTACCGACTTAGCTTCACCGCGGCTTCGCTCGAAAAAAAGCTTTTGATTCACAGAGCTCCTCTCTCACCTACTCTTTCCCCCCTCCCCCCTGCCCCTGACTACCTTCTCCCTCAATGTGCACACCCATACCAAATATCAACCGTTCTAGTTGATCATATCTGCACTAAGCCTCTCGCTTTATTCGTTCAAAATACCAGACTCTCTCTTCCTCTCTTGTGTTTCTTCTCTTTCATATCTGCACAATGGAGGCTCTGGACAACTACCTCGTCGCGCACTGGGACGGCCGCGCCGTGCAGCAGTGGCTGGCCAACAACGTGGACATCGGCGTCTACATCGCGGCTGCGTACCTGACCTTCGTCTTCAAGGGCCCACTGCTGGTGGACTTCATCTTCCGCGGCAACCCGCCGACGAAGCTGATCAAGATGTGCTGGGCCCTGTGGAACGTCGGCCTCGCCGTCTTCTCCATGTACGGCGTCTACCACATCGTTCCAACCTTCGTGGGCAACCTGTACAAGTACGGCAAGCGCGACACGCTCTGCAAGTTCCGCGAGGACGAGTTCTTCTCCGGCCCGATCGGCGTCGCCATGGGTCTCTTCTCCCTCTCAAAGCTGCCGGAGTTCGGCGACACGTTCTTCCTCATCTTCGGTGGCAAGCGCACCCTGCCCTTCCTCTCCTGGTTCCACCACGTCACCATCTTCCTCTACGCGTGGATGGCCTACCAGCAGGCGTCCAGCATCTGGATCATCCTTGCCTCCATCAACTACTTTGTGCACTCCATCATGTACACGTACTTCGCCTTTGCCGAGGCGGGCTTCAAGAACCTGGTGAAGCCGTTTGCCATGTACATCACGCTGCTGCAGATTACGCAGATGGTCGTCGGTCTCTACTTTACCTTCTGCTTCATGTACTACCACAAGCAAGATCCGGAAGGCTGCAACGGTGCCACGATGGCGCTTGCTCGCGGTCAGTGCATGATCTACTTCTTCAACTTCTACCTCTTTACGGAGATGTTCGTGAAGGGCTACATCCTGCCCCGCAAGGCCCCTGCCGGCCACGCCGCCGCCGCCGCGAAGAAGAACAAGTAAGCGAAGATGTGTCTGCGTGCCTGCACGGAGGCAACAAGCGGGAGAGGATGTAGGGTTGTTCTCTTCGCCTTGTGAAACGTGAGGATGGTGGTGGAGTGTTGGCGTTCATATGGTGTCATACCGGATTTCTACAAGGGAAAAAAAGAGCTGGCTGCGCTACTTTTTCAACTTGTCTGTCTGTGAGTTTTTCTTGTTTTGCTTTTCTAATACTAAGTGTGCCGGAGGTGTATATCATTTCCCACCCAATCCGTCCTCTTTTACCCTCTCTCTCTCTTACTGTGGTCTTCATCCCTTTTCACGTGTTTCGTAGCTCTTCTGGTGGTGTTGAAACCCCCACTTTCTTTTCTTTCTCTCGTGCATTGAGTGGCCCTTTCAAACCAAAAAGGGACGCAACGTTGTACGTAAAAGTGTGGTGTGTGTGAAAGCCCTCAAAGCTAATCGTCGTGGATGGAAGAGAAGGCAGTGATGCAAGAGAGAGGGAGACAAACGCCGTATCTTTATCTATACACAATAGTTCCTATCACCGCCGTGGCTTGTTATCGACCTGAAGCTGTCCTTTCATTCTTTTGCAAAACCCCCTTTTTGTTCCTCTATCGTCAGTGTCCCATGTTCCACAACGCAGAACAGTACGGTCAAAAGGTTTTGACTTTCCTTTTCTTTTCTTTTTTCTTTTCAACTCACATTGGCGCACGCTGCTCCTTCTCTCTCTCTCTCTCTCTCTCTCTCTCTCTCGTGTGTTCGCTGTCAGCCCAGTCTCGAAAGATGCACGCGCATGCGTCTGCGTGATGGACGTGTGCCTCTGTCCTTCACGACAGCATCCTCTCCCTACCAGACGGCAGCGAAGCGCGAGAGAGAGAGCGAAAGAGAGAGTGCCCGTGGAGAAGAGTGGCCAGTGGGAATTGTGGAAGCTCTGCCTTTTTTGATTTTGCTGTGTCTCTTTGTGGACAGCTGTGAGTCGCTCCATCGATCGGAACGGGGGGGGGATGTGTCGTTTCCAGCGGAGAAGGGAGGGCCTTTGCTCCTCTTTGTTTCAGCTGGATGTCCTTCACCATCCATTTGGGGTTAGCGGACTACTGTTAACTTATCATTAAACTCGCGCTATGCGATGTGGTGCACTATACATGAAAATACCCGGAAAAAAGGAGAAAATCAATTCTCGTGTATTTTTCTTTTTTTTCTTTGAAGAAGCAGTGCTTTGTTTCTGTTCAAATTGTGCTTCTCGGCCTCCTTCTTGGTTCCACCGGTACAATAGGATTGAGGGACGGGCTTGCTGGGTGCTGCTCTCTGATAGCCACTCTTCGCTTTTACGTGTGTGCGTGTGGATGGGGTGAAACACTGCAGTGCCCAGTCACCAGTGTGTGTGTGGGTCGGTGTGTGTTTTACCTCCATTGTCCGCAACTGCGAGCAGCGGCACAGATCAGGTGCTGTTTGAAACGCACACATCTTGTCTGTCGTGGTCCTCCATGGTTGTTTGGTTGTTGTTGTTTTTTTTTCTTTTTTTTTGTATTTCCCTTCCACTGAACACGCATTTTCTTCCTTCCTTCCTTCCCTCCTTCTTCCTCGTCTCTAATACTGGTCGCGTCTCTACCACGACGCCATGTATCCCATCCCCACACGTCTTCTCCCTGACAGTTCCCTTAAGTTTTAAGAACACGCTTTCCCCACGAGATCTCTCTAACTGTGACGGTTAACTTCTCTCTTTCAGAAGACACATTTACCCAGCAAGCATCCTTCTCTCTTCGCGCACGAAGTAGTACCACAGCTACAGGAACCCGACCTCGTCACCCGTTCCTCCGCCTTCACCTCTTCGCGAGTTGAGATCAAAAACAACAACAACACCTTTATTCAATCATCACCATGCAGTGGATCGACAACTGGGGTGCCACGAGCTACGACGGCTACGCGTTCAAGAAGTGGCTGACGGAGAACCACGATATCGCGATCTACGTCTCCTTCGCCTACCTCACCTTCGTCTTTGAGGCGCCGAAGCTGGTGTCCAAGTACCTGAACCTGCCGGCGAACGCTAAGACGAGCTCGCTGGTGCCGATCATCAACAAGTGCTGGGCTGTCTGGAACATCCTCCTCTCCGCCTTCGCCTTCTACGGCACGACCCGCACCCTGCCGGTGGTGCTGTACAACCTGAAGACCTACGGCCTGCACGACACCCTCTGCACCTTCCGCCCCGATGAGTTCTACACCAGCGACGTCGGTGTGTCGCTGGGCCTCTTCACAATGTCGAAGGTGCCCGAGTTCGGCGACACCTTCTTCCTGGTGCTGAAGGGCACGAAGCTGCGCTACCTCTCCTACTTCCACCACACCGCGATGTTCCTCTACGTGTGGCTGTCCTACGAGACGGGCAGCAGCACCCTTATCTGCGCCGCCGCAATGAACTACTTTGTGCACACCATCATGTACTTCTACTTCTTCCTGTCCGAGGCCGGCTTCAAGAACATCGCCCGCCCCTTCGCCATGTACATCACGATGCTCCAGCTCATCCAGATGATGGGTGTCATGTTCGTCTCGACCTACGTGCTCGTCCAGAAGTACATTCTGGCCGGCCAGGGTATCGTGGACGGCATGGAGGGCTCCTGCTCCGGCACCACCTCCGCCACGGCTCGCCTGCAGCTGTGCATCTACACCGCCTTCCTGTACATGTTCGGTCAGATGTTCGTGAACAACCACATGCGTCCGCGTGTGGCGCACAAGAAGGCCGAGTAAAAGCGCGCACGCTGACAGAGTACGCATGCGAGGGCAACACACACTTAGGCGCCGCCCTCGCACGCGTTTAATGGCGGTACATCCGACCTGCCTCTCCCTCTCGTCCGCTCCTGCCTCGTGCTTTCGTGGTGAAGACAGGTTGGGAGGGAGAGGCAGGTGGGTGTAAAGGGATGTTTGACTTGTTGTTGTTTCGTTTTGCTGAACAGATGCTTCCTCCGTTTTTGATGGGGGGATTCTTCTACGTAGTCCGCCGTTACCGTTTTCTTTGTTTCGCTCTCCTGATTGATCTCTCACTTCCTCACTCACAGATCAACAAGTGTTTTTCTCCCCCTCTCTCGGTCTGTGACGGTATGCGGGTGTGCTACTATGCAATCCACTTCGCACTAGAAGGGATAAGAACGTGTTTCTTTTCTTTTTTTGTTGTTCCGCTGCCATGAAACGCTGTCTCCTCGTTCAAGTCCGTATCTCTTTCAATCCTTTTTTGTTCTTTCTGTGTGTGTGTGAATGTGTCGTTCTGCGAAACGAGAGCGGTGACGCTTTTGCTCACTTCTATCGCCTTCTTCTTTTTTTCTTTTTTTCTTTGCTTCACTATGCGAGGAAAAAGGAAGGGGAGAAGCACGGCTGGAGTGGGAAGAGAAGCACTCCACGCACCGACACGCATGCATACGGAAGAAAGAAAGAAAAACTGTGTCAGAGAGCGGAGTGCGGAGCAGCGTAGAGAGGACCGTCACAGCCACCGATAACGCACAGACACAGGGGACACACTCCATCTACATTTTTATTTGAGTCTTTTTTCTTTCAAAGGAGTGTTTCTTTTTTCTTTTCCTCTTTTTTGCTTGTTTGGTTTAATTGACTTATATTTGCCACGAGCACATGTTAAAAGGAAAAAATACAAAGTTTTCTTTTGTGCTAATCGTGTAACATATATATATATATATTTTTTCTCTCTCTGATTTCTATCGGAAAGGAAGCATTAAAAAAAGAAGTTGATGAAAGGTTAGAAAGACGGAAGGAGGTGTGGCTTACTGTACACAAGCACGCGCACATTACTGTAGCTGCACGCTTCTTGGAGGCGAGCACGTGTGTGTATGTGTCCGTGAGGGTGTACTAGTCTTTTTTCTTTTCCTTTCTACCAGGGTCCCGCCCGCCTCTTCCTTATTTCTTTAGCAAGCGTGAAGTGTGCACGCCTTTCGTCCTTCTTTTTTTTTTTTTTGCCTTCCTTCGATCCTACTTGATCTCCCCTTTCCCTCGCGACGTCACTCTACCAGAAGAAGAAGAGAAAAAAAAGCAAGGAAAAAGGGAAAACGGCGCAAAACATACTGAAAGGTGTGCGTCGGTGGTGTTCGTGCGTTCAGCATCGATGTTCCTCTATATCTTTTGTGTGTCTCCCTTCACTACTCCAATCGTACCGCAGTTTTATGCAATCACGCATGGCTTTCAAGTTTGCTTGTGCTTTATTGTTGTTGTTTCGTTTTTTCCTTCATTAATGATCACAGATGCGGAACATGATTCCAACTCTGAAGTTTTTCGTCGTAGTTTCATTCTTCTTCTCAATGACTTCGCACTAATTGTTTTCTTTTTGTTTGTTTTTGTCGTCTTTATGCGTAGCAGGGCACGTTCTTCAGCTGCGCAGGCATAAGAGACAACTCTTTTCTTTTCTTTTCACTAACTTCTGTCTTTCGTGGTTCGTGTTCGTTTCTTTTGCTTTTTCTAACGTGTGGTTGTCTAGCGGTGCAAAGCAATACCTCTCTCTCTCTTTCTCTCTGCCTTCGAGGAGACAGAGCTGCTGTGTGTCTTTTGAGGAAGCAGCTCGTGTGTGTGGGTGCGACACCGAGTCAACATTGCCTTGTACGTTAGCGAATGATGAAAACAGCCTGACGAGGGTGCTTTGTTTCTCCTCTGTGGAGAGAAGGGACAAAGCTCTCTTGTGAGTCAACCTTCCCACGTCTGCCTGTGAAAAATGCGAGGGGCTTTGCTTACAGATGTGACGAAGGCGTTTTTCCTTTTTCCGTTTTTCTTAAAACCTAAAACTGCACCAAAAACCCCAAGCACCTATACAAATAGTTCAAAAAAAAAAGGATAAAGATAAACTCAGATGAAGTCAATAGACAGCGTGGGCAGTCATGAGCTTTTTTTTTTCTGCTCTCACGACAAGGTGGTGCCCGTCTCATCGATGTGGATTTTTAGCAATGTCGTTACGTGTGGGTGACTGGAGTGCTTTAACGGCTGCTGCCTCGTGAACGTGGGAAGACTTGCTTCTCTGTGTCGCTGAAGCGCCAGCTTTTCATTCAAAGAAGATCTGGAACGAAGACTGCAATGAGTCGATGCGTAAAAAAAAAAAGTGTTCGCTTGCATCTCACCACGAGCATACACACACTACGTCCTTCTCTCTCACTCTCTCTGTGTTCCTTTTTTCTTGGCCACTTATAGTCACTTCAAGCAGTCCTCCTCCACCTCTTTCATTAAACCTCACAGAACGGCAGCAACCATGCAGTGGCTCGACAACTACGGCGACCACCAGTACGACGGCCACGCCGTGCAGCGGTGGCTGGCGAGCAACGTAGACGTGTGCGTCTACATCGCTGGCGCCTACCTCGCCTTCGTCTTCACCGGCCCCCAGCTGATGAACAGCCTCTTCCACGGGAACCCGCCGCTTGGCATCATTAAGAAGGCGTGGGCTCTCTGGAACGTGGCCCTCTCCGTCTTCTCCATGTACGGCGTGCTGCGCGTCGGGCCGCCGCTGATCCGCCACTTCGCCAAGGAGGGCCTGCACGACACACTCTGCACCTTCCACGAGGAGGAGTTCTACACGACGAAGGTCGGCTTCGCGATTGGCATGTTTGCCATCTCGAAGGTGCCGGAGTTCATGGACACCGTCTTTCTGCTGATGCGTGGTGTGCGTCTCTCCTTCCTCTCCTGGTTCCACCACGTCACGACCTACCTGTTCGCCTGGTACAGCTACCAGCAAGGAACCAGCATCTTTATCTGCGCCGCCGCGATGAACTACTTTGTGCACTCCATCATGTACATGTACTTTGCCCTGTCGGAGGCGGGCTACAAGAACCTGGTGAAGCCGTTCGCCATGTACATCACGCTGCTGCAGATCACGCAGATGGTCGGTGGCCTCTTCGTGTCGGGCTACGTGACGTACCAGCGCATGTTCTACGACGAGTCCAACTGCCCCGGCACGACCCTGTCCGCCAGCCGCACTCAGCTGGTCATCTACATCTTCAACTTTTACCTCTTTTCGGAGATGTTCGTGAAGGGCTACATCCTGCCTCGCAAGGCCCCTGCCCCCCGTGCGTCGGCGGCGAAGAAGACGGAGTAAGCTGAAGAGAGGAGGGAAGGAAGGAAAACTGCGTAGACAGAGCGCACGCATACACGGACACACATACACGCACATTGCCACATCGTTCCTCTGGTGTGGGTTCTGTTGTTTCTCGTCTCTCGCGCGTCCTGAGTGTACGTAGGTAGCGAAATGGGGAGAGTTGGTGCCTCTGCAGCAGAAGCCGTCAGGGCAGAATAATTGTTTAATTCATCCTTTGCTCTTGTCAGTGATTTCTGCGCCGATGCGCGGGCTCCGTTCTTCCTGTCCACCACCGCGTTCACTTGTGTGGAGTTGGTGCTGCCTCTTCTCCACCACTCTTCCTTTTACACCTCAGCGCTTTTGTTTGCGTGATCAAGTTTTTTTCTCTCTTTTTTCTTTTACATCCCCCACCCAAGCTTACCCTCCACGTGAGACTGAGTTTATTGGGTCGGGGTACCTTAACGTAACTTCAGTACCGGCCAGTGTAAAAAAATACATCGAAGTATTCTTCTCTTTTTTCTTTCTTTGCGTGGTGTTTAGAGCATTTCTTCTCTTTTCCTATATGACGGGAGCCAGCGGCTGATAGTGGGTTTTCTCTTCCTTTTTTGTCGAACAAATCGGTGGATGTGCGTGAGGCCAGTCCTTTTGTTTGTTTGTTTGTTTTTTGGTGTGCGCTTTTATTTGTGTTTTTTTTCTTTTGATTGCGTTAGCTTGAGTCCCCTCGTCAGGTCTCGTCATCTCTTCTGTTCTTGTGCAGCACTGTCCTCCCCACACGCAACACATCCTCTCTCTCTCGTTAGTATTTGGGTGCTCGCGGATATGTCGTACACACAGCCTTGCCACACTGGGTCCACGGACGTGTACAGACATGCGAGAGCGTGTTCCAGTGGGGTTAGATGAGTGACGCGATGGAAGGGAAGGGAAGAAAAAATCTACTCGAATCTACACCACCCGGCGAATGGCCGCGGATGCGAGCATAACTGAAATATTCGTTTAATACGACAACAAGCAAATCTCTCTTGTTCCGGCAAAGCTTGTCGGAACCGCAGTTGAGGTTGGACTACGAGCCGCTCTCCTGCTACCGGCACAAAGCACTGCGAGTGCTTTTTTTCAAAAAGTCCAGCCTGTGTCTTTGTGTAGTAGTGCTGCAATGCAACGCCTCTCGGGCTTTTTGTTGTTGTTGTAAAGACACGCGAAAATAAATGCCGAAGATGGGTTGCTCTCATCGTAGCTGAGTTGACCTTTACGATAGTGATGGCGTTTGTTTCTTGGTTTTTTGGTTTTTTTTTTGCTTCACATGTGTAGTAGCCTCCATCGTCCTCTCCTTTTCCCCTTCTTCCTTTCTCTGTACGTTTGCTCCTCAACCGCATCCACAGCTCAATCCTACTCCTCCGCTCAGTCTCCCTCCTTTGCAGCTACCTCTACGCAACAACCAATTCTCTGCGTTTTTCCCTCTTCTCTTTAATCCACCACCAGCAACACCCATCCTCGCCATGTCCAGCTTCATCGACTACATTGTGCACTTCGACGGCTACCCGCTGCAGGCCTACCTGCTGGAGAACATCGACCTCATCGGCTACATCGCCTCCTGCTACCTCGTCATGGTCGGCAAGGGCGAGCGCATCCTGCGCTGGTGGAACAAGAACAACAAGGCGAACAAGGACGGCGCGGCGCAGCAGCAGAACGGGGCGTCGAAGGCGACGGCAGCGGCTCTGAAATCGTGCTTCGCGGCGGCCAGTGTGTATCACCTCATCATGTGCGTTGTCTGCGCCGCCCTCTCCTGCCTCCTCGTCCCGGCGATGGTGCAGTCGATGCTGCAGAAGTCCTTCTTCGCCACGATGTGCATCTGGGATGACAACATGACCTTCAAGGGCTACGTCGGCTTCGCTCTCGGTGGTGCGGTGATGGTGAAGGTCGCCGAGCAACTCGACACCTTCTTCCTCGTCCTGCGCGACTACATCGTGTCCTCCCCTGAGCAAGAGAAGCGTCAGCCACGCCGCGTGACGCCGTCGCACTGGTGGTTCCAGGTCCTCATCGCCCTGTACTTCTGGCACACCTACAGCATCGGCACGAGCTGCTTCGGCATGCTGGCCACCTACTCCCTCGTCATCTCCACGGTGCGCAACTTTGTGTACATGCGGCAGGACAAGGCCCAGGCAAGCGGCAAGTCCGCGGCGGCGGTGCAGCTGGCCGCCACGGCAGCGGCGCTGGACATCGCCGAGTGCGTCGGCTCAAGCCTCCTGTCCATCTACGCGAGCTACATGAACTACACGCATGCGCAGGGCTGCATGACGGTGCAGGCAAATGTGCGGATGGCGCTGGTGATGTACGTGATTGAGATTGTGCTGCGCGTGCGGGAGATGACGGCGGCAGCAGCGGAGGGCGACCTCAGCGAGAAGAGGAAGAAGCAGTAATGACGTTTGGGCCCTGAAGGGGACACATCGCTTTCACAAAATACCAAACACGGGAAAGAAGATCGACGCGCACTGCTGTCATTCACACCTTTCAATGTTCTCCTTTTTTCTCTTTTCTTCTTTCAGTGAAAACACGCAACAACAACACCAATTTTTCTTTTTTTTCTCGTCTAATTAGAACAAACCTGATAGTGCGAGCAAAATGGACTTTTGTGGTTTCCGGGTCTTCTGTATACATCCCCATGCTATCCGTGCTACACAAGTACGCAAGTACACACGCACACACGTCGCTTGGTTTTCTTCCGCGCAGCTGTCCCACTGGCCTAGTTTTCACGTGCGTGCGCGTCCATCAGTCACCTTGTCTGTTTTTTCCATCTCCCTCTTTCCACCGTGTTCTTGTCACTTCCATCATTTGTTTATTTTTTCAGGTTAGTTCGTTTTCAATTTTTTTTTCTCCGCCCCTTCTCCCCCTTCATTATGTGCTTACGATCTACTGTCTTCTGTGTTTCTCAATCCTCTTCTTATTGTCACGTACGCCTTACGCCTTACCTCCAGAGCAGATGAGCTTAACCTAAGCCCCATGTGTCTCGGAATTCACTTTTGTTTTTCTTCTAGTGCTCACCAGAATGCTCGCCATTCGTGATGAATCAGCTTTCTGTTCTGACAATTTCTTCTGGATATGTGCACCATTCGTTTTCTTTTCTCTTTTGATGGAAAACTGGTTAAAACAATACTTCCTTTTCCTCCTTTTTCAGGGCGTTATGTGCACACACACCCCAATCTCTCTGTCTTAGGTTTTTTTTTTTCGTTTCTAGTGTAAAGCCTACATGACCAATTGTGTACTATCATCTTTTCTTTGTTTTAGTCTTGTAGCTGTTGGGCAGTGAAACAATTCTTTTTTTTTCTCTGGTTCTGCTCTGCACGTTTACGTGGCTGCAAATGTGGGTGAACGTGTGATCGCTGATGATGTAGCATTTTTATTTCTCTCATGCATATCCAAGCAGAGACTCAAATAGCGATAAAAAGAAAGTAATGTGTGTGTTGGTTGTTTGCATGTAAAGCTGTGAAAGGTGGTACGACGAAGTCCGATGTGAGCATTCTTGTGTTCAACTTTTTTTCCGTCTTCTTCTTCTGATTCTCGGGTTCCGTTTCTGTTTGTATTTAGTGTCTACTTTCCTCTTTTGGCTTTGTGTCCCTTTCTCTTTCTTCTCTTCTCACCTCTTTCCCCAACCTGTGCAGCTGACATGGAGCAAGTAGCCATGGTGGTGGACGGAGGTGAATGGTGGAGAAAGCCAGGGCAGAAAAGCTCATGTAATTGAAATGACCGGTGGAAGAGGAGAGTTTTTTTTTTCTGTCTTTGTTTCTCCTAAGTCTGATTGTTGTCTGAACGCTGAATCCTACACGCTACGCCGCGTCTTGCAACGTCGCGCAAATACACACAAATCCACTAATTCTGCACAACAGCGTGCAGTCGGCAAGGGCAGTGTAAATGTCAGTGCCTAGAGGCAAGCCCGGCTTTGTTTGTTTTCGAGGTGACCGAGAGCGTCGCCACTGGGGTGCGGTTGAGGTCAAGAGTACACCACACGTCTCGATGCAGCCGCCGCCGAAACGAACAAGTAGCAACTAGCACTACGATCATCTGAAGGCACGGACTGTGCGTATCGCCTTTTTTTCTTCTTTTCTTCTTCTTTTCATCAATGCAACTCTCTTCCTCATCTTTTTTTCCCCCTCCTCTGTCTTTTTTCCGGAGCACCATACCCACCAACTGTAGTGTGAACGTCTTTGTCGATCGAACTTTTACTGTTGTTGTTGTTTTTTCCTCAGCGACAAGCAGCTAAAAGTGCTGCCAAAAACTTTAAGGTGCGGAAAAACTATTTCCCATTTCTTTTTTCTCTTTTTTTTTTTTGGACACACCGACACACACAACCAGTGAAGAACAACGATGCTCTTTGGTCAGCTTGTGTGCTACGGCTGCCAACGCATCCTCACCTACCCCCTCGGTGTCATCACGTGCCGCTGCCGTATCTGCAAGACCGTCAACGCGGCGCAGCACATGGAGGTGACCTGTGGCGCCTGTGGACAGCTGCTGCACGCCCCGATCAACACCATCTCGATGCTCTGCCCCTGCTGTGGAACGGTGACCGATATTCCAGAGGAGCTGCTGCCCCCGCTGCCGAGTTGCATCAACCTCGGCGACGGCACGGAGGAGATGGGTGCGGTGATTTACGTATCGCACCCGACGCTGCCTCAGCGAGGTCGGGCAGCCGCAACTGCGACGCCGGCGGAAGATGACAGTGCCGCAGAGGAGGAAGAGGAGGAGGAGGAGGAGAATGGCGATCGTACGGGTGAAAACAGTGACGGTGGAGCGTCGGAAGCTGCCGCCTCGGCGTCTCCTTCAGTGGATGCGTTGGATGTGAGCCCACCGCAGCAGCCGACGCAGCCACCACCGCCATCGTTGCCGCCGGCACTGCCAAGGCGAACATCAAAGGAGCGACTTCATGCGATGCTGCGAGAACAGAAATATGGGCGGCCCGATGAAAGTGCGGAGGCGGAGGGTGAGACGAGTGCATTTCACCAAGAAGAGATGGCGGAGATCGGTTCTCCTCCTCCGCTCCCACCGCCGCCAACAGCAACAGCAACAGCACCACGTCGTCCTCGTGATCCGATGCGCGTCGCACCCACGGTACTGGTTGCGACACGCATTCTGTAAAGGATGGCTGACGTCTCTGTTTCTTAAAATATGCCTCATTGCTGTTGACCGGCAACAGGCGTCTCTCCGTTACCTCTGCTCGATTCTCGCTTCGGCTCACGCACGTGGGTGATTTTTTTTTTGTCTCCGCATGTGCGTGTGCGTGGATACACTCATCAGCTCCTTTTTTATCTCTTCGGCAATCCATTGCGTGAGCACAGCGATGTGTACAGTTGACTTCTTTTTCTTTCTGCTCTTTCTCTCCAGATACCACTGTATTTTAATGCTCTTTTCTTTCTCGATATTCAGCACAACAAAGACTACTGTCAATAATTTTTTAAAGAGAGACGCAGAGTACACCTTCGTCTTTTATTAACCGCAATAGATCCTTGTTAGGCAACACCGTTTAGCGACCCAGCTGAATCTTGCTCTCTCCTCTCTCTCTCTCTATCTCTTCTTTTCTCTCTCTCTCTAACACCTCCCAGTGTATCTGTGCGCGCCAGTCGTGTTTTCTTCTTTTTTTTCTCTCTGCTTCCACCGTTCGTGTATTTTCAAAGGCTTTCATTTGCTGGCTCCACGAAAAACTTTGGTGGCACTCATCCACGTCTTTTTCTCTGTTCAGGCAGTTGATTTAAAGCCTTGACGACTGGGCCCTTCATCCTCCCATCGCAGTGGTAGCAGCAGCAGCATGTCTAGTGACGAGGCGGAGCTGGATGCTGTAGTGGATAGCATCCTCCTGAAAGGGCCGCGCTCGATTTCCTCCTCCGGCTCTCCTCCTCCGCCGGCAGCCGACAAGAGAGGCGCCACCGGTCCTCGAGCGTCCACTGCTCTGCCCAACGCAGCACCAAAGGTTTCGCGAGCCGCAGTGGACACCAACATTTGGCGTCAGCTTCCGACAGCGTCAGCACCGGTAATGGCGCAGCTTCCCGCTGCTCACTACGAAAATCATCGCAGCAGCACCGGTGCGTTGGAGGACCCGGAGGGAGACGACAACGAGGAGGACCTCAACGCGTTAGTCGAGCGTATTCTTGCCGGCCCCGCCGCCGCCTCCACAGACCACTCCGCCGTCCACGCCCTGTCCTCCGGCTCGCCGTCCTCCTCCGCTGCCTCCTCGCACGCACACGCCCCGCACCGTCCAAGTGGTCCGCAGTCTCCGAACATCCCCTCCCCTTCCATCTCACCCGCCAGCTCCTCCCCTCGTTATCAGTTGCCGCAGTCGTACACGCATCACCCACAAGCACAGCCACAACAGCCACAGCAGCAGCAGCACCGCGCATCAGTCAGCGGCAGCAGCGGCGCTGCAAGTCGACGGACCGGCGGTGGCGCCACCCGCGCGGACACGAGTCTCTCCCGTGCGTCGCTCAGTAACGGCGGGCTGCTCAACACGTCGTCCGCGGCTGCCACGCCGGTCGATGCGGTGGTGCGTCGGCTGCGACTCTGGCAGGAGCGGCGTGAGGCGAAGCGCGTGCAGTCCGTCTACGAGGCTCTCGAGAAGGAACAGGAAGAGTGCACCTTCGAGCCGTCGATTAACCGACTCGGCAGCGGCGAGGGCAGCAGCAGCAGCCGCAGTGTCAGCCGCAGTCGCCGCAGCACCCACCACACCCTCCGCGTGGAGGGGCAGGAGGACAGGGACGACGGGGCGAAGATCGCACAGACACCGCACCACTACCGCCACAACCATCACAGCGGTAGACGGAGCGCATCCGCCACGTCGTCCTCCTACGGCGGCGGCGGCAACGTCATGGACACGAGTGTGCCGTCACTACTGCCGCCGCCGCAGCCGATCTACGGCGTCGACACGTTCATTGGCCGACTGCGCAAAGCCCAGGAAGAGCGCGACGCGGTGAAGGCAGCGGAGGAGGCAAAGCGACTGCGCTACTACGACCCGACGACGTTCAGACGTGACTTGACGGTGCCGGAGCCGTTCGAGTTTGGCGACACGCGGCCGCGGCGTGTCGTCTCCTCCACCGCCGCCGTAGCCGGTGTGCCCTCCCCGCTGGCCCGACTGCGGGCGTTGAGCATGGCCACCGGGGCGGAGGTCGGCGGCACGGCAGTGGGTGCGGTGCCGCTGACCTCGTCGCCGTCTCGCGTGACTCTGGCTCCGTCGGCAGGCGGCGGCAACGCGGTGGTGAATCGTTCGCCGTACGCGCACACCCTGGGGCCTGGATCTCCGCTCGACCACGAAGCCGCGGAGTACGACGAGGACCGGTATGACGACGGACTGCAGTACGCGGGGGAAGACGGCGACGAGGAGGTGCGGGTCACGGCAGAAAACACGTTTCTCTCACTGGCACCGCAGATTCGCGAGTCACTGCTGTTTGATCGAGGCATGGAGCAGCAGCTGCACCGCGCCACGGAGTCCATTCGGCGCGGCATTTTATAGCGTTGTGCTCGTCTTTGCTGTCGATACCGTTACAACTCATTGGTGCTACGCATTTTTTTTTTTTTGTTGTGTGTGTGTATGCATGTGTTTCTGTGCTTTTCCGCGTTTCAACGGAAGTGGAGAGATGAATTAGCTTTTCCTTCTCCACAATGTTAGGGAAGTGGAATCAGCTGTTTTTTTTTACTTTTGTCTCTGTTTGCTTCGTCTTTTTCCCCCAAGTGTACCACTTCTTCTATTCAACTTTGCTTTCTCTCAAAGCCGTCTTCGTTAGCCATGAAGCAGCGCTGAACAACACAAAAAAAAAAGAGATATTAGAAAGGGTGAACGTTGAATTTATCACAGTGAGCACCTTCGCGTGTTGGTGCTTTAGACGCGCCTTCACAGCAGCAGTGAGAAACTATGCGTGCCGCTGCGGTCTCAACGTGCTTCTGTGCACTATGGAAGGCTTCAACACCCTTCACGTGGTCTTTTCTTTTTTTTTACACGTTGAATGTCCTGCGGCGTAGCGTCTCTCCTCCTCCTCTTCCTCTCTTCTAAACTGTTCACACACTTTTTTTTTTGCTTCTCTTCTTTCTTTGCTTGTTTGTTTGTTTGCTTTTTGGGTGCTTTGCGTTCTTTTCATTCAAAGGTCACTTTCCCTACACGACAGCAACAAGAACACACACGTGTGACACAATGCGTGCCACGCTGAGCCGACTGCGGCCACGAGCCCCGCACGGCCGCATCGCTCTCCTCAGCACCGCTGCCGCACCCTCCCCCTCTTCTTCTTTGCGCAGATCGTCGCTCCCGTCTGCGTCGTCGCTGCCCCTCCGGACATCCACCGCCTGGTGCTCGTGCCCTCGGCGGTGGTACAGCGCCGCCCATGACGACGGCAAGAACAGTCGCCACGACGAGGGCGTGAAGGCGAGCGACGACGCCTCGGATCTTCTCTGGGAGTCGCTGGAGGACGACCACGACACACGCGACGCCACTTCTTTCGCCTCTTCCGCGCACACTTCGCTTGCGCAGGCAGCCGGCACTGCTCGTGGCGCCGACGGCAGCCGTCGGGCATCGAAGGGTGACGGAAGGCACGAGAGGGATCAACGCAGCGTCGATCTGCCAGCAGAGGATGCCTCGGGTGGTGCGTACGGCAGCTCTGAAAGTAGCGCCGCCTCGCCCACGCCGCGTTCTGTGTGGGTTGCTCTGCACAACATGCCCCGCAACTGGATGCACGAGGATATCGTCAACTTTATCCACCAGGTGGCGGCGCACGCCGGCATCCCGCCACCCGTCCTCGCGACGGCTGCTCCCTCCTCCCCCTCCTCCCCCTCGGCTGCAGGGGACGAACAACACGAGGGAGACGGCAGCAACACGAGTTCAGAGCAGGCGGGGGACGCGGACGACGACAGCATGCTCAGCCGCGTCACGTCCCCTTTTGTCCACCACCTGCACATCCCTTTTGGTCGTCGCACGGGGCTCGTGTACGGCACCCCGAAGCTGCACCTGTCCTCCGCCGCGCTCGCCACCTACCTGACAAAGGAGCTCGTCTTCGACGCGGACGACTTCCGCAGTCGCATCTACTTCACACTGCTGACGGCGGCTGAGCTCCCGCTCCGCTTTCAGCAGCAGCCACAAGAACAACTGGGTGAAAACGGTGAACCCGTTGCGGGGGATGGCACCGCCCGCATTCGCTACGTCCCTGTTGAGGAAACCGTGGAGCGCGAGCAAGAGGAGGCGCTGCGTACGCTGGAGTTGGACCGCTACCTCTTCGCACCGGACCTCCTCCTCGACATCGTGAAGTCCCATCAGCGTCGACTTGTCACCAAGAATGAAAAGGTGCTGCTGGACGCTTTCGTGGATGGCGAAGAGGATGCCGAGGACGACGATGAAGACAGCGACGATGTCGACGGCGATGACGAGGAGAGCGAAGACCGCACGTCGCGGGGCAACCGCGCAGCTGCAGGAGAGGCGGAGGAGGAGGAGGAGGAGGACGGTGATGCGGCGGGCAGCAGCAATAGCAGCGGACGGCGTCGCGCAGCATCGACATCGACAAAACACCGTCGTCGCGCCGCTGGTGGCAGGCGGCGTCCGGCAACGCGGCGCACACGGGTGCGGGCGGGGACGCAGAAACACCTTGGCCGCGGCTCGATGCACAACATGCCGATTCCGAAGCCGTACGTGGAGGGGCGGCAGCTGTGAGACGTGCGCCAGCGAAAGGCCGTCGTCGTGCTGTGTTGTGGTCTACCTACTGCTTGGCGGAGAGACAACACACTCTCCACTGGCAACGACTACCCCTCTTTTGTTGTTGTTGTTGTTGTTGCTGTTGTTGTTGAGATGCGGTGCATCTACTGTTGTGTGTGTCTGAGTCGGCTGGTCTTGGACATCTATTCACATGCGAATCGTGCAAGCACGTCTAAAACAAATGTTCAACATAGAATGGACTGTGTAAGCCTTTTTTTTTCTACAATAGTATGTAGAAGCACTACATTTTTTCGCCTCTGCGAAATCGTCTGGGGATATCTCTTGACTGTGGAACTGGCTGCTCTCCAGCACATCTCAACAACGTTGTTGTTAATGCTGTTATTGTTTTTTCGACGAAACGCGTACACTGTGAGAAAGACCGCTGCCACTGCCTATATGTGCTCGCAGTCAACGTCAATTGTGCACGGTGCTTTTCGTGTATCCAGACACTCTCTTTCTCTCCATCCCCCCCTCCTGCTCCTCGTCTCTTGTGCATCTGCAAAACACCTCTCTCTAGTTTAGGTCCACTAGCTTGGTGGAGTTCCCTGAGTTCAGCGCCGCAGAGGCAAAGCGTGCTTCAGAAGCAAGAAAAGACAGCTGCAATGACGAACAAACGGAAACCGTGGGGCAGCCGCTCCTCCTGGGCTCTGTCCTTCTTCGATGTACTCCCCGCCACGACGCCCCCTCAAGAGACAGCAGACGGCACGGCGCCGGCGTCAACATCCCCATCGCCGCCTCACCGGACACCGTTCAAGAACGACAAGGAGCGAAAGCGTGTGCTGACGGACCCGCAGACGCGCTACCGCTGCCGTCGCTGCCACGCATCGCTGACACCGCCACTCGACAAGGCCACGGGGAAGCCTCGGTACGGCGTGATGCTGTGCGAACATCTGGAGGGCATTTCCTCCGGCGGCACCACCTACCTCGCCACGGGCGTGACCGTCTGTGCGGCAGGGACGCTGCGGTACGACCCCGGTTCTCTCCCACCGCCCTCGCCGGATCTGGCAGGTGTGTCAGCCAACACGATGGGGGTGGAGGCGCACGTCTCCGGCCGGGGAAGAAAGGAAACATCAGCCGGACCAACGCAGGCGGAGGCAAAAGAGGCATCGCTGGCAGGGGATGCAGCCGCTGCCCGTGTGGCGGTCCTCCACCTCCTCTGGCAGTGCCAGCGAGCGGCGCGGAGCGACTGCGGTGACGGCTGCTGCCGCAGCCCCGCGCCGCTGTTGTTTGTCGTCGTAGAGAATCCCAAGACGCCGGCGAACGCCGGTGGGATTTTGCGGGCCATGAAGTGCTACGGCGTCCGCGGGCCCTCCACCACAAACACCAGCCCCGCCGGCCCGGCGCCAACTACCCCTCCACCGGTAACTCACACAACACCCACGCCCGCGTCTCAAGAAGATGTACGGGAAGACCCGCGCGGTCCACCACCACCCAAGCAGGCGGACGATGCGGCAGGCGGCGTACTGCAGCGCGTTGGTGGGTTCATCTTCTCCGGCACACGGCTGCAGATGGCGCTGACGCACACGGACTTCGCTAGTACACTGCGCACCGACCCAACGCACGCCGGCCGCGACATCCCACAGCTGTGCCTGCCCTCGCTCAATGTGCTCTTCGATGTTCTCCAGACTGAATTCGGACACCACGTGGTGGCCGCTGCCGCATCACATGCGCCGTCTCCAGTGCGGGTGGTAGCGGTGGAGCTGGTGGAAGGTGCGACGCTGCTGCCCGCCTACACCCACCCTTTCAGCCATCCCAGTGGCGGCACTTCTTCCGGCAACGTAGCGGAGGACCAGACCACAAGCGACGTCGTCCCGATGGTCTTCTACGTCTTTGGCGCAGAGGACGGCACCCTCTCCGAGCACCACCTCGAGCAGCACGTGGACGACGTTGTCTTTATGCCCACCACCGGTAGCATGAACCTCGCAGCCACCGTGAACGTGCTGCTGTACGACCGCGTGGCGAAGGAGTGCTGTGGGGTGCAGCCGTCCTTGCCAGAGAGTGAAGGAGGGGTGGCAACGTCAGCTGACGGGGAGGCCGAGCGGCAGCGGAAGCCGGGGCGGAAGTGGCGGGATGTCTTTGAGAGCCGCAACGCGAACAACCGGACGCGGTGGTCGCGATCCAGTTGACCGTGCAGAGTATCATCTACAACTCACACGAGGAACAAATTCGTTCAATGCAAGTATACTTGGAATAGATACGAAAGCCTTTCAGGACGTTGGGCACCGCACCGCGGCTGCCGTCGCCAATGGAGCTAAAGAAGATCGCTTAGTTTTTTTTGTTTTGTTTTGTTTTCATCTTCATCATCAACTGAAGCATTAGAAGCTCCGCATGCATGGAAGACTGGTAGTTTCCACCATCTCAACTTTTTCTGTGCTACTCACTCTCCCTTCTCATTTTGGCATTGCAAAACGAAAAGAAGCAAGCTGTTGACCTGCGGCCCTCCATAAGTATCTCTGTATACACACACACACACACACACACACACACACATTTCCATACAACACTCCTTGTAGCTGCGTAGATGCAGCCATCTCGGATTCCACTCCACCCAATAGACACGTTTTTCCTAGACTGACTTTAACTTTTTTTTCGCACAATCGAATAGATTACATCATATTTGCCTTTCTCTTTTTTTTTCCACAGACTTGAATGACAGATGCTCTCGATACGTTCGCTGATGCACGCACGCAGTGCCGCGAGGGCCAGCGCTGCACCACCACGGCGCCACCACCTCCATCCACACCACCTCTCCCCTCACGCGAGGTGAGGCTTTCGTACTGTTGCATGTCCACCTATCGACAGCGACGGCACAAGCAGCGGAGGCTGTACGTCAATCCGCAGCGTCGTCTCAGCAGTGACAGCAGTGTGTTGGAATTCGCGTTAACGACGAGCAACGACGACAACGACGCTGCGCTGCTTGACAATGCGTGCTTGTACGGCTGCGTCTCTCTCGCTGACCTCCACGCGCTCTTCTCGCGTCCGTCCAGCACGGCGGCGCCGTTGGCCCGCACACCGCTCCCGCACCACCCCGTATTTGTGCGATGCTGTCCTCGTCTGCAGTGTCACCTCTTCGATGTTGTGTGCCACCTGCGGGAACGGCTTCATGGGGAGGAGCCCACGAGTGCCATCGACTTGGACCGCGCTGGAGCACCGTCGGGTGAGCGTCAAAACATAGCGGACCGCACGCAACGTGAAGCTGACAGCGTCACCGCGCATCTACGGGAATTGCTGCGACTCGCGATGGCCGCGCATACTGGCCTAGCGGCTGCGACGCCAAAGGCGGACAGCAAACGAGAAACCACCGCGCGGGATCGTGCAGGCCCCCACTGTCGTGTCGTGGGTCAGCTCCACTGTGTTCTCTTCAAACTGTGCCCGCTCTTCGCGGCACCTGCGCCATGTCTTGGGCTGACCATGACGTCATCTCTGGAGGGCCGCGATGACGCCTGCCGTGATGTCGAAGGTGCGGCGGCGGCGGCGTCGACAATCCATCTGCACTGGTCGTGGGTTGGAACTGCACCTGTACGAGGGCCAGCAACGATGCCCAACGAGAGATCCACAACAAGGCCGGGTACGTTGTGCGATGTTGACGCCCACACACAAGTCGAGCCTCTGTGGCGGCACTGGGTGACGACGTTGACAGTGCAGACCGAAGGCGGAGCGGATGTGGACGGCGTGTTGGTGGGGGAGAGCGTTCCAGCGTACGCGTCCGGCAGCGACGCCACCGCCATCTTTCGACGGTTGAAGTTGCGTACGGAGCGCGCCAGGCGTGCATTCTTCGAATTTGGTGATGACCCCAGCTGTGCACCTTTGACTGCGCAACAAGACGCAGGGAGGATGGTGTGCGTACTGTTGTCTGTGTTCGTGGAAGCTCGAGAGCAGATGGTGTTCTGGGCCTCCCCGCTGACTCCGCTTCGTCTCCACAACCCACACACGTTCCATCGCTGCCTCCTTCTGTGGTTCACCTTCATCGGACTCGCAGCGAGGGCGGGTGCGGCAGTCATGGAGGTGCAGGCACGTGTGCAGGCAGCGCTGCTGGGCTTGCTGGACGATGGAGAAGGCGGGCACGACATCGTCGGCGGCGTCTCTCCAGTGCCGGTGCACGTGCAGCTGCACCGTCTGTGCCGGTGGCTCACTTCAACTGTGATGGCCCTTCTCTTGCGCTGGATGCCGTCCAGTGTGTGTGGGGGGACGAGCGACGCACCGTTAAAAGCAGCAGCAGCAGCAGCCACAGCAGCAACAGTGTCGAGCCCTTTCGGGGTGCGCGAGACGCACCTGCTGTTCCGAAGGGAAACGGTGGCCCGGCAAGCGAGCCACACGCATCCGCCACAACACCGCGATCCATCTCTGTCAAGTGGCCCCTGCGATGGTTCGTCCACCACGCAGCCTTCCGATGCCAGCACGACACGCTGCACCCGTCTGCTGGATCAGCTCTTCGAGAGCGCTGTCGGCGACGATCGCTTCAGGACGAGGTCCTCGCTTTTTTCAATGCGTGCAGGCAAGCGTCCTTCTCCGACCCTCACACGTGACCTCTTCACACACCCAGCAGAGCACGGCGTCGTGGTGTGTCGGCTGCACCTCAACGCCCACCCAGACTCTCTGAGGGAAGACGCATTCCTTCATACCCCCTCACCACCGCGTGTGTCTGTCGTACGCCCTCCCATGGCCGCCGTGCTGACGTGGTACGCCGTGGAGTTCCAATGCGTTTTCCAGCAGGCCTACCGAGCGTGGGCCCTTGCCCAGCGTTACGCCGTTGTGTCCTCGACGGGGCTTCTGCCCGATGCGGCGTGTCAAGCGCAGCACGAGCGCCAGCGGCTCTTCGCAGGCGGTGCGCCAGTCGATCCTGCGATTGTCTGCGACGCGCGATGGAGCGCATCCACTCGTCAAGACACCCACCGAGGAAACGCGCAGGTCCACGAGCCTCGACACAACCTCGACAACACGCGCATCCACTGCACCACCGAAGCAAAGCCCATATTACTGGGTTTGTTGGGTCGCTGTCTGCTGCTGGGGCTGTGGATGCGACTGCGACTGGTGGACGTCGACTTCGAAGAGACGCAAGGAAGCAGCGATGACGAGAGTGGCATAACACGTCATCGAGTGTGCGGAACAGAAGTTGCTGACGCTCTGCGAGCTGGCGGGGCGTGCGGGACGCTGTACTACTCTGGCCGTCGCAATATGCTCTTTGCGCGCGACTGGCGGACAGTCCAGCAGCTTCATGGTGTTCTCGTTGGCACGTCCGCGTCAGTACTCGACGACACGCGCGGTTGCACCTCGAACGGTGTCCTGGAGCCTGCTGTGGTGGAAGCGGCGTCAGTGGCGACGTGCAGTGCAGTTGTTCTGCAAGCATTTTTGCAGGCACGAGTGGCACAGCAGCTCGTCAACCTCACCGCCGTGCGTCAACGCTGTCGAATGAGGCAGCAGCAGCAACAGCAGCAGCAAGCGGCAACGGTGGTGCAGACGTGGCTGCGAGCGCAGCTGTCACGCAGACGGGTACAGCAACAAGAGGGCGTGCGTCGCATGCTCGATAGTCGACGCCGTCCAGATCACTACCTTGAGGACGACGGGACACGACGAAATGACGCTGCTGGTGTTTGTGCTGCCTTCGGAGGTGAGGAGGAGGAGGAGGATGATGACGAAGAAGAAGAAGACTGTGTGTTGCTTCACTGGAGTGCCGTCGAGGACGTCTCTGTCGTCTCCATAGATTCTCTTGTCAGTGTCCCAGCAGACGAAAGCGCTGTGCAGCCGGTCCACTCCTCAACACCCGTCGTCGCAAAAGGCAACGAACTCGAGCACGACGTTCACACACCTGCGAGGAGGCTCGCAACAGACCCGTCCTTTGCTGCCAGTGTCGAGAAAAACGTGGTGGCAACACCGCCGACACCGCCAGCCCCGATCGCCGTCACGGCGGCAATGCTGAAGACCAGCGATGCTCCGCTCGCGGCGTCGCCGTGCGTCACCCCGCCCCTGTCTCTGGGGCAGCGGCACCTCATCGACCTTGAAGCACACGAGCGTGCGCTGCTGTGGCGCACCGCCCTCTCGCAGCTTTTGTGGCTGACGTCGCTGCTGGAGTGCATGGACCGCCGCGGTCAGGAAGAGTGTGAAGCGGGCAGCTGGCGACGCCTCGTGGCAGCAGAAGCGGAAGAGAGACCGTGCGGCGTGTGTGCTCGTCGTGTGGCACGGTCGGGTGCGCTGCCAGACGGTCCCTCTGCACCCTCCTCGTGTTGTGGGCTGCAGCTGCACTACGATGAAAACCCGCCGGTGACAACGCTGCCACTGCCTCCCTCGACCGCTACGATGCTCACGGCTCAACAGAGAACCACGCTGACGGACGCTGTCGATGCGCTGCTTGACGATGCGCAACGCGCACGGGACGTACTGCAGCGGGTGGAGGACCGCATGCGAGGCTGCACCTACAATGCGCACCTGCGCCGTCGTGCGCAGATCGCTCTCGTGGTCGAGGAAAAGCAGCAGCGACGGTTTCTGGAGGAGAGGTGGGAGCTGGAGTGGGCGGAGTGGCAGGCGCGGTGGACCACTGCTGTCCTGCCCGAGTGCGCGTTGCGTGAGTGCTACCACGAGGCGTTCGTCGAAGAGCAGCAGCAGCAGCAGCAGCAGTCATCGGCTTGTGTGGATCGTTCGGCAGGTGGGGCAGCCGGCTTCGCTGCACAAATGGAGTCGTCTCTCTTGTCGAAGCGCCCATCCGCAACACCAACGCACGCAACTTGCTCGCCCATCGTCGAGGCCGCCAACGCGCACCGTGCGTTTCTGCTGCACGGCGATGACGCGATGGCCGAGAAACGAGAAGAGACGCGAGAGAGGCAGCAGTGCGTCGGCACGGCCGCACCACCTCGCCGCGCAGCGTCTCCCACGCCTCTGTCAAGGAGCAGCGGAGAGGCTTCCTCTCCGTCACCGCACCCGCACAGTGAGCCGCCGCAAGCTGCTTTGCGACTCCGTGCCCCGATGTCTTCGTTTCAGTCGCTGGTGTCACACCGTGCTGGCCAAGTTCGTCGTGCGTCACGCTCCGCTGACCGACAAAGGGAGAGGAACAGCAGTAGCAGCAGCAACGACAGAGAAGGTTCACGCGGATCGTCCTGCTCTCCTCAACCACGTCTCGCACCACCGGTGGCGCACTCCGCCAACGCGGCAGCACGAAACACAACCGCCGTCGTACTTCGCCGCAGCGTCCCGGTTGTGTCCGTCTCGCTGTGTCGCGCAGGCGAGGCGGAGAGCGAAGACGTGACGCCGCTACGCGAGCGCAGCGTCAACCAGCTGACGAATGCAAGCCGGGACGTGTGTGAGCCTCGACGCGCACTCATCGGAGGGAGAACGGGGCGAGAAACCAGCGAGGCGCCTGCAGCTGCTGCTGCTGCTGCTGCCGGGACGTCGTCCGCTTCGTGTGGGTGGTGGTACGTGCCGCTGGACAGCGAGGATAGCAGGCATGAAAAAAAGACGGCAGACGAGACTCGGCAGCCCGCATCGCCGGCATCGCTGTTGCCGCCGCACCACGGGTGGCCGCTTGCTGGCAGGGGCAGGCCGACACGACGCACAGCAGCAGCAACAGCAACAGCAACAGTAACGGCAGCTCCTTCCTGTAAGCGCAACACCGCACTGTATTTAACGCCGTCGTCGCGAAAGGACGGTCACAATGCGGAGGGTGTCAGTGACGTCGCCTCCGCGGTTGCCACCGCCATCGCGCTCGCACGGGACAGCAGCGACTCGTCAAACAAAGGCTTCGCCGCCACCACACGCACCTTTACACGTGTGCCACTGCTACCCGCACCGCAAAGACAACGCCTGCCTACGACGCAGCAGCAGCAGCAGGAAGCGGAAGGAATAACGTGCGCACCTTCAACGCACGGCAGTGCCGCGCAGCCTTGCCTCTCGAAACCGTCTCGCAAGCGCTACGTGACGTGGGCTGACGACGTACAGGAGTACCGGAGAGGCGAGTGACAGCAAAGATCCGCTTTTTCTCTTTTTGTTGTTGTTGTTGCTGTTGGCTTTGATGCTTTGGACATCTTTCAACAAAAAAAAAAGCAAAATGAACTCTTGCAGGTGAAACTGCAGGCACAGCTTCCATGTGGTGGAACGCGCGTCTAGAACCACCAATGCAAAGTGGGTTCAGAAGAACGAAACAAATGATGAAACCAACTCAGTTTTCTTCTTACTTCTTCCGCTCCTTGTCGACTCTCTCTCTCTTCATCACACTGGCTGCAGGATCTCAGCTGCAGAAGTTGCAGGTGCGTGTCTGACTCCGTCGTCTCTTCAGTTCCCATCTTCACCGCTGACGTGTGTTGCGTGAAGTAATTCCGCTAACCACTCACATCAGCCCTTTTTGCTAAAGCGTTACCTAAAAAAAAAAAGGAAGCACCATGTCGCTCACCAGCTCTCACGTGTTGCTGCAGCTGCGTTGCACACCCCTGCTGCGAGCCAGCGGCGGCAAGTGGTGGAAGGAAGGGGCACCCGACTACACGCGGGCCAACCGTCGACGCATGGAGCTGGAGCAGCAACGCATCACCGCGAGCCAGTACTTGCCTCCGATCGAGCCAACACCAGACCAGGCATGTCAGCTCTACCGGCGCCTGCTGAAAACCGGCGAGAGGACGCTGGTAGTGACGGACAAAGACTTCTTCCGTCGAAAGGTGCGGTATGAGTTTGAGGTCACGTCGCGGCAGACCAGCTCGCGAGTGCGGGGTATTATGTTCGAGAAGGGGCACTGGATGGTGGAAAACAAGCTGGGTGGTATTATCTGAGTGACGCGAGCCGTTGTCTCTATCTACTGCTTTCCTGTGACGCCTTTCCACTACTCCGTGTTGCGCAAGAGCGGTTTGTTGTTGTTGTTGTTGCTAATTTTGCTCTGATAGTTCACAGATCGTTAACTATAACAAAAAAAATCAACGGGAAAAGTGGAGATGTTGCCTCGCGGACTCCTGTTTAAACCTTGCACGTAGTGGTTTTGTGTCATCGCCGCTACTTGCCACTTGCGATGGACGATGTGGTTGTCCTCCTGTCCAATTAAATACGTTCCTTTTGTTGGTCTTTCTTATTCCTCTTCTTCTCGTATTACTCAACATTCTCTCCTCTTTTTTTTTTTCTAATTCCTGCAGTGAAACGCCGGTGACAAGAACAAACATTTCCACTGACGTCCGTCACCTTCCGGTACGTCTTAAAAAAAACCTCGTCTCCTTGGCACTCCCTAGTACCACATCCATTCTCACACGCACACGCAGAACAGATGGTGGAGAAAACGTACCTCCGCTACGTCGTCGGTCCACAGGGTGGGGCCGTGGTGAGCAGCGCGGCTCTGGCGATGGACGCGGCCGTCGTACCGCCCCGCTACAACGCACCGGGCAGCACCAACAACAACAATCACAACAACAGGGCCTCTTTTTACGGTCGTGGCAGGGGGGGTGGTAGCCTCCACAACAACAGCAGCAACAGCAGCACTCGAGGCCGGCCTGCTGGTCCACTCGTTGCCGCCGCTGCTGCCGTCGTCTTCGTTCCCTCGCTGGAGGCCGTCCGCGTCTACTCCGTTCGCAGCGGAGAGCTGCTGCACACCCTCGTCCCAGCCGAGGCGAAGATGCCGGTGGAGGTGACGACCCTCCACGTCGTGCCCCTCGACGCAAACGCTGGTAGCAGTCATGGCGGTGCAGCAGCAGCAGCGGATATGGAGCGGAGGAGCAGTGCGAACAACACGAGCACAAACAGCAGCGGCGTGGCTCCTGGCACCCAGGCGTCATTCCAGAACGGGTGGTTGCTTTTCGTCGGCTACTCCAACGGGTACGTTGCCGCCTTCTCCTGCAGTGGAGCGAACAACTACGGTATGCCGGTCTGCCGCTTCTACGCGCTGGGCCACCGCGTCGACACACAGGTGCTCGCCACCGCGGTGGACAGCAGCCGCAGTACGCTCTGCTCTGGCGGGCAGGACACCGACATCACGGTGTGGGATTTGGTAAGCCAGGAGGCATCGTTCCGCCTGCGTGGGCATCGTGGTGGTGTCGTGGCGCTGTCCATGGTGCCATCCAACAACAACCAGAGCACTGGGGCATCTGGTGCAGTGTCGCGTGACCGCACGTTGCTGCTGAGCGGGTCTGCGGATGGTCTCGTCAAGACGTGGGATCTCGCGCTGCGTCAGTGCCTCTACACCGTCATCGCGTCGGATACGCAGATCACCGCCATGGTGGCAGACTCGCAGGGCAAGCGACTCTACTGTGGTCTGCGTGAGAACTATCTCAAGGTGTACAACACGGAGCCGCTGCTGTTGGGCGAGGCCGCGCACGACGGCAGCGAGGTAGGCGGCGCCAGCAAGCTGCAGAAGAACGCGGATGGCGCGGTGCTCGACCACGGCACGATTCCCCGCAAGTACCACAAACCCATCACGGCCCTCGCCTTCTCGCACGATGGCGCGTTCATCGTCGGCTGCACCAGCCGCACCGTGGAGGTCTTCCGTGTGCTGACCGCCGAGGACGTGAAGAAGAAGGTGAACCGCAAGCGCAAGCGACGACGCGCACTGGCGTCCGGCAACGCTGACGACGACGGCGGCGTCGAGGCAGAAAACGCAGAGGGCGAGGGCAGCAGCAGCGGCAACGGTAGGAAGTCGAAGAGAACCGGGGCAGCGGCGGCAGTGGCCGAGCACAACGACGACACGGGCAGTGATGCGGAGGCAGAAGACGGTCCGGCGGAGGACGCAAAGGCAGCGAACCGCAACGCCACCACCGCTGCCGGTGCACCAACAGCTGCAGCAGCAGCGGCAACGGCGGCGGAGGAAGTCGTCCTCCTTCGTACTTTCTTCCTCCCGCAAAAGGTGCGCAGTGTGCACTTTGTGCCGCCGACGGCTCGCGAGCAGGCCAGCGAGGCCGACACGCTCCACATTGCCGTGACGTACAACAACAACACGCTGGAAACCTTTACGACGACGCTGACGACGAGCGATCGCGAAGGGGCGGCGGTGCAGACGCTGACGGACCTCAAGCAGCGGCACACCTTCGATTGGAAGGGCCACCACAGCGACATCCGTGCGCTGGCCTTCGTTGACACCGACACCGCGCTGCTCTCGCTGAGCAAGGAAAAAGTGATGATGTGGTCCGTCGTCGTGAAGGAGGATCTGATTGACAACGACCACCTCGACAACCACGACTTCTACGACGCACGCGAGGCAAACGTGGCGCGGGTGGACTTCAAAGGTTCGCTGAACACTGTGGGCAGCGTGGAGGTTGAGGAGGCGACGTGCATGTCCGCCATCTCGTCACTGCTGTGTTGCGTGGGGCAGCAGGACGGCTCCGTGTTGCTGCTCGACGTCGCCTCGTCCGCGGTGCTCTTCCGCGAGCCGGCGATTCACGTGGGCGGGGTAAAGCACGTGGTGCGCAAGCCGGACCGCTCCGGCTTCGTGACCCTCGGCGCGGATCGTCGGCTGCTGCTGTGGTCGGTCGGCATTGCGGAGCAGAGCACCAAGAAGAAGTCAGCAGCCACACCGGAGGAGCACAACGACGACACCGCCACCGCCGCCGGCGCCGCCACCCTCGTCCAGGAGCAAGAGATCGAGCTGACGGAGACGCCGCTCTGTGCTGCGTTCAGCCCTGACGGCCGCTTCTTCGGTGTGGGTCTGCAGAACAACAACATCCAGCTCTTCTTTGCCGACTCCATGAAGCCGTACCTCTCCCTCTTCGGTCACAAGCTGCCCCCGACCTCTCTCGCCTTCTCCACGGACGGCACGCTGGTGGCGTCGGTCGGGATGGACAAGTCGCTGCGCTTCTGGGGCACCGACTTCGGTGACTGCCACCGCGCCATCCACGCCCACGACGACTACGTCACCCAGGTGGAGTTCCTCGAGGGCACGCACTACGTCTTCACGGTGTCGATGGACGGCTCGGTGAAGCAGTGGGACGGCGACAACTGGACCATGGTGCAACTCTTCCGTCAGCACCAGCGGGGTTTGTGGGCGCTCAGTGCTACCACCAACGGCACCTGCGTGGCGACGGCCGGCGCCGACCGGTGCATCCGGTGTTTCCTGCGCACGCAAGACATCGTCTTCCCAGAGGAGGAGGAAGAGAAGATGGCGCAGGAGGCGATGGACGAGGAGGCGGCGAAGCGAGCCGCGCTGCAGAAGCTCGACACGGCAGAGGGCGGTGCGGCGGAAGTCGGGGTGGCTGGTCAGCAGACGGCCGCCACTGCCGAGGCGGCGGAGCGGCTGATGGAGGCACTCGACATCGTCAGCGTGGAGCAGCAGCGGGTGCAGCGCAAGGACGAGGCTACACCGCGTCACCCGATGTTGCTGAACCTGTCCGTCTGGGAGTACCTCTGGTCCGTCATCGAGACCATCCGCCCGAGTGAGCTGCGCTACACGCTGCTCTCGCTGACGAGCGTGCACGTGGATGCGCTGCTGACGGCGCTGGAGTCGATGCTGACGGAGCGGGCTGTGCTGAACTACGAGACGGCGTCGAAGATTGTCCTGACCCTCGTCTTGATGCCGGCGGAGTCGGCCACCACGCAAGGGCTACGGGCTGCTGCGATCCGCGGGGAGGTGTCGGAGGTGCGCGGGGCACGGCGGCTTGCCACGCTGCGTCGCCGCATCTCGGAGGGCCTGGACGAGAGCGTGAGCCGCATGGACTACAGCGTGGCCGGACTGCACCTCGTGCGTCAGCACCTGGAGGACGCCGAAAAGATTAAATTCTTCGACCGTAGCAAGGCGCAGGGCTACAAGCGGAAGTATCACAGCCGCGCGCTGCCGGGAGCTGCGGATGGCGAGAAGAAGTGAAGCATGTTCATGTGAAGTGTGTGTGTATGTCGTGTGAGAGTTGTCCGTGTATGTCAGTGGGGGCTCAGTCATCGGTGCAAGCGAGGCCACTGGTTAAAGTATTTCTAAGTATTGTTTTAATGCTGGTCGTTTACGATTCACTTGTGAACGGGAAGAGGCTTGTGCCTTTCTCATGTGACTGTTGTCCTTGTTGTTGTTGTTTTCTTTTTTTAAAGGTGCTTTTTCGTTTCTTTTTCTCTAACATCTAAAGACGACGAGTCTACGCGAATAACGATCTTTACGATTTAAAAGAAAAAAGATCTTTTTTTCTCTCTTAATTGTCACAATAACAGCTGCAAAAAAAAAAAAAGAAACGTCACAATGTGATTCATGGTGTCAATCAAAGCGCTGCGCCGGTGTGGATGTTCACGTGTGCGTAAGAAAAAGTTCAGCTGCTCTACAAACTATCGTTGTTGTTGTTGCTTTCGATTTTGTGCTTCCCTCTCCCTACGCTTTTTTTTGTGAGTCTATGGGGGGATGTTGGAGCGACTACACCCACGACAACATCCTCCCTCAAGCGACGAACCTCACACAAACAACTGACACACACACGAGCGTTGATCTGAAAGCGATTGTTTGGTGAGGCTTTCATGTCTCGTATGTTACTCTCTCAGACGCAGGCAAAAAAACTTTGGTCTCGCACTCGTCTCCTTCTTTCATCTATTGCGTCTTCTTTTATTTTTATTTTTCTGTATTCAGCCCTTCGTTGAACGGTGCTGCCACACACATTTGGATTCCGCAGCCTCGAGTGCCGATCAAAAAAGCACTCTTTCTTTTCTGGAAGTCAAATCTGATTCGACGTCTCACTGACGTTTGTTGTTCGGTGGGACGAACGCGACACATACACACATAGATAAAGAGAGAGAGTAAAAAGACGAAAGGGACGATGTCGCTCACGCGCTCCTCTGACAGCTCAGCCGCTGTTGCCGCGTCCGCCCTCACGGTGGACGAACTGGAGGCAAAACTCAACGCCCTGCACGACTACCTGAGCACGCCGTATCGCGTGCGCGCAGAGACGATCCTGCAGCAGCGGCGACGCCGCGAGCGGGCATCGCTCGACCTGCTGTCCCCGTCCACGCCTTACCAGATCACAGCCCCGGTGTCGTCCGACTCTGAAAAAGAACGCGGTGGAGTGGTTGTTGGTGCTGTCGACTCCCCTGCTATTTCCTTCCACATCGACACCGGGTCATCTGCAGAGCACGCAGCGCAGCGAAACTACAGCAGTAAAACAGGAGCCTCGTCGGCTTCCTTTCCACAGAGAGAAGAGCCGTTTGTGGACCCTGGACGCCACGTGACCGGAACAGACGTCGAATGGACAACGTACGCCGCGACTGCTGCTGGTGGTGGTGGCGGTCGAAACAATTTTGACTCTGACCGAGGGCATGACGCACACGCCGAACCTTCTACTGCCCAACGTCGCGTACGGCGTCTTGAGTGGCAGTTGGAAGTGCTCATCGATGCCCTGCAAGAGGAGCGCAACCGTAGCACGCAGCTACGCGAGAGAGTGGTGCTGCCGCTGCAGGCGATGCTGGAAGCGTCGATACGGCGGCAAGTGGAGCTGGAGCGGGAGGTGGCCAACCTCAGCGGGGAAAGACGGTCGTTCTGATAGTGTGGAATCGAGTGTCGTGTCGACCGTCTTTACTTGGTGTTGTCTCTTGTTGAGTTTTTTTGATCACAGGCACTCACACGCCCTCTGCTACATTTTATCTTTTAGGCAGAAAGAAAAAAAGGAATTTTATCCGGAAGAATACAGGTACACCCTTTCTTGAACGAACAACGGGAGATGCGCTTCTCCCCTTCACCTCACGAGGTGTCTTTTGCACGGTGTATTACATGACCGTGTGCGTACCCTACTGTTCTTGCTTGAGGACCTTGATCTCCTCATCTCTGTCATATCTGCCTACTCTTTTTTTCTTCTTCTTCTTCTTCCGTGGTCTTTTCTCACTCTGCTTTTACCTGCGGCGCGAGAAGAGCACCTTTGTTGCTGAATTGTGACAATAACGTGGCCATTCGCTGTTTTTCTTTTTCTTTTTTTTTGTTTCATTTGCTTTCTTAATCGTACTCTTTCACGTCCAGCGCTTCACTTCGCATTGCTGCTCCGCTATTCGGATTTGTGCTGCGCCTCACACAGAAAAAAAAAAAACAGCGCAGAAGTCAAGCCCACGCGATGAAGCCTCTCCTCACGTTGCGTCTGCGGACGCTCCTTCTCGCTCTCCTCGCAGTGGTTGCAGGGTGTATGCTGACCTCCCGTCCTGTAGGAGCTTCCCCGCTGTACCTGTTAAACCAACGCGCTGGCGGTCAGTTCACCTACGAAGCACGCCGCAACACCCAGGTGGGCTACGAGGCAATGTTGGAGGACAGCAGCTACAACTACCCCTACGCGTACACGGCGGAGATGAACACGATGCTGAAGGACCTCTTCCCCCACGGCACGCTGCAGGCGCTGGGCAGTAAGGTGGCCAGCACCTTTGATGCCTGCACCCCCGTCACCAGCTCGGGACTGTCCGTCGCCATCTACACCACCGGCGGCTGTGCCAAGTCGCTGCTGCACGCCGGCATCGCCGGTGACTGCGTCGCCACGAACCCGCTCTGCTGCGTCCTCTACTGGCGCTACCCGGCCTCGCTCTCCGACCGCTTACCCCTGCGTGACATCGACCCCCAACTCATCTTCTGGGATGGCACCAAAGCGGTCAACGGCTTCTTTGCGAACTTCAGCATCGACTACCTCGCCACCTACGCCAGCTGTTCAGCGTGGCCGGTGTGGCCGCCGAGCAGCAGCAGCACCAGCGCTGAAGGGGCCGCGCTGTCGGTGGACGGCAACGGGGAGTGGCGCTTCACCCGGCGCAGCCAGCCGTCCCTGAGCTTCGTCGAGCACGCAATCGCCATGCCGACAGCAGCGCAGACGAACGAGTTCAACACCCTCCGCGACGCCGGCGCACCGGAGTGGAAGAAGGCGCGCCGCTTCGGTGATGTCACGATCATCGCCCCTATTGTTGCCTGTGCCGGTCTGCTCGTCGTTTGCTTTGTCATGCTGCTCCTCTTCTACTGCTGCACGGAGCCGCAGGCCCGGAAGGAGCAGACGGAGCTGCGCATCTTGACCGAAAACCTCGAGACGTCCACGGCGGAGATGGAGTCTGAGATCTGCCGCCGCCGCACCCGCAGCGAGCGCCGCACGCCGCAGTCGTCGGGTCGGCAGACGCCAAACAACGGGAGCTTCGCGAAGGCGTCAAAGCAGAGCCCGAGTCTGGTGAACTCCAACCGCTCGCTCTCGCCGTCCAGCGCGCAGCCGTCACAGCTGCACCTGCTGGACCCGCGCAGCGTCGCCGCGGCTGCCACCATGGCCGCCTCCATGGGGCTCTCCCCCTCCCGCTCCACCTCCCCTGCTACCAGGCAACAGGACCCGGTCCGCGCCTTCGTCCCACCCTCCCGCACGCAGTCGAACCTCTCCGCCTCGCCGGCCCTCTCCCGGCACGGCAGCCAATCACAGCTGCAGCAGCCGCAGCAGTCGTTGGGCTCTGGCCGTCGCTCTTTCATCAGCGCCGACCGCCGCCGCCCCGGAAAAACCCAAAACAGCCCCCAGCAACCCCAGCAGCAGCCTCTCCGCCGCGCCACGAGCAACCTTAGCCGCAACAACAGCTTTACGGGTGGTATGGCGTCTCAGCCCTTGTCTCGCAATGGGAGCATGCGTGGGCGGACGAGCAGCGTCCCACTGCCCGGGCCGCGCTCCCCGCAGACGTTCCAGAACCCGCTGATCGGTCGTCAGAGTTTCAAGAAATGAGTGCGCTATTCGCATTTTTTTTTTATAATTTGCTTTTTATCCCCCCTTCTTGTCTTTTCTAGAATCTTTTCTCTTTTTTAGTGTTTTCTCTTTTTTGCTGTTGTTGCTTTTCGCGGGCTTGGAGGCTATCCGTCACTCGTGTTGTTTTTCTGCTTTTTTGACGGGTCCTCGCAACCTCTTTTTTTCCCTTTTTAGAGTTTTCACACGAATGTGAGGTGATAATTGTGACGCGATGTTCGTTATTCACATAGACAACCGTTCTGTTTCACTGCAGCAGAACATTTTGCTTTCTCTTGTTTTTCTTTTTTAGAAATAGTTTACTCCAGTGACAGCATTTTCTCTCTCAATTTCATGACGAATCTCTTCTCGACGGAGAGTTCAGGCTATCACATCTTCTTTTTTTTTTTGCCTTTCATTTTTTCTTGATTTTCTTCTTCTTTTTTTTTTTATTTCAGCCTTCCTTGATGTCCATGCGTGGATTTGGCGAATGTATCGCCAACCCAAGACTCATCTCTCCTTCACGTCTTTTTCATCTCAAAGTCTGACCAATTGCATTAGGTGGCCATTGGTTCGTTTCTAAACGCCGAACGTCGCAGTAGAATTTCGCGCACCAGAGACCAGTCTTGTTTATTCCTATGCTTTAACCCCTGAATACCTGTCCTCTTCCTTTTTTTTAAAGTGTGTTTGTGTTAAAGCAACACTACAGTGCTTTACTCCATTATTGTCATTTTTCGGCTTGTACTGCTCGCTCAAGGAACAAACCAAGGCAACACAACGCGTTCTCTCCTTTCGTGTTTGTGACCCTTTTTTTTTATCTGAGGTTGTCGCAACTAGCAGTCAGAAAGCCAGAACGGTGATGTCAAAACGCCATGTCTATTAACTTGGTTTAATTTTTTCTCTGTTGTTGTTGTTGTTTTGCCTAGGCTTTCTTCACGTTATCGATGTTGCTCAGCAACTCTTGTATTTCATTTATTATTCCTTTTCCTTGCTTTTTTTTTCCTTCCTCCTCTCTCTCTCTCTTTCTGCATGTCTGCGTATGTGTTCGACAGCTAAAGAAAAAGGTGCTTGCACTTTCTGTTTGTGGAACAACTGTTGTTGACGTGGCGTTCCTGTTTTTGTGTCTTTTTCTTTTTTTGTTTTCCTCCTCCAATACCCATATCTCTTGGTTTGATGTACCTCACGCCAATACCTTTTTTCAATGATCATTTGTTTTCCATACGTCTTCCTTTCGATGTACTGACTTTCGCAAAACCAAACCTCACTTTTCTTCTTGTTATTGTTTTTCTTTTTCTGATTTAATTAAGCTCATATATATATATATATTTGTTTTAACCCCCAACCCTATGTGCAAAACAAAAAAGCGCTCAACAGAGCATTTTTATTGTTTCATTTTCCTATGGTTCCTTTTTTCTTTTTTTTTTGTGTGTGTATCTTCCTATATCCTCCTCTTCTTCTGCGTACTGTTGATGCGTCGTTTTCTTTTTTATTAGTATTATTATTACTGATGCTCATTACTATCTAATTCAATCATCCGACTAAAAGCAGATGTGCAGAGCAGCAGTGCCTATCTCGCATGCATGTGTATCTTGGCGCTTTCACCGTGACAGCGCTAGACGTGTACGCTTCACGTGAGGCTGAAGAAGTGGAGGTGGCGGGTCCATGAGCATCGCCATTAGTGTCTCGCGTACGCGACGCACGCTGAAGCTTTTACCTCTTTATTTATTCTCGAATCGACAGCGAAAAGTGGTGCAAGCTGCCTCGCTTCCTCTAGTGCTTCCTCACTATTCCTCTTTCTCTCTCTCTCCCGTTCTCTCATTTTCTCTCCCTCTGTCTGTACGCGTTGACGGTTCCCTGATGCTGTGAAGAGAAACACTGCTATAAAGCAACTGGCAACACACACAGACACAAAACCGGTCAGCTTCTTCTACGTTGCACGCGTAATTAACTGTCACGGTCTCTTCTCCAATAGTGCTTCTCTCCTCTTTTCTTTTTTTTTCAAGCTCTCTGCTGTTTTATCTTTATTTATTTATCTCCTCTTTTTCTCTTTTTTCTGGAACTGATTCATTCGTTTTTGATAATTGCACACAGCCTTTCTTCTTTACTGGCTTTCTGGTCGGCTGTTGTTTTTTTGTTGTTGTTGTTGACTTGTGTCTTTTTTTTGTTTGTTTGTTTGTTTGTTTCTTTGCTGCTCGCGCCTCGCCTCTTCTGTTACCCTTTTTAGAAAACCTCTACGTCTTTACGCCATTTTTTGGTCTGTCCGTGCGTGTGCGTGTGTGCGTTTCTGGCTGCATCTGCAGTAGATCACAGAGTCATGCAGTCGACACTGCACCGTCCATCGGCGCAATGGAGCACCGTTCTTCTCCTGCTCCTCGCACTACTCCTCGCCGCTACACGACTCCCTACCGCAGAGGCCGTCATCGCCTCCGGCACGCTGCGTGAAAACCGCGTCGGCACCACCTACTCCTACACCATGTACAACGGCACCACCGTCACCGGGGAAAGCTTTGTGACCGGCACGACGACCTACCCCTACGTCTTAGACAGCACCATCAACGGCTTCATCGTGCACCTCCTGCAGGAGTACTTAATCTTCCACAACAAAAGCCTCAGCGACGTCGGTGGCAGTCTGGCAACGTGCATGGGCAACGCCGGCAAGGACGCGACGGGGCAGAAGTGTTACAAGGCGCTGCTGGCGGCGAACGCACCAGCGGACTGCCCGGCCCCCAACGCCCTCTGCTGTCCGCTGTTCTGGCGTGTGGGCGGGCAGAACATCGAAACAAAGATGGCGGAGATGGACGTGGAGACGATCTTCTGGAACGGCGCGTACGCCGTCAACGGCTACTTCGCGAACTTCTCGCAGTCGTACCTGATGGAGAACGGCAACTGCAGCAAGCCGCTCTTCAATGACACGACAGAGATCAGCGTGGCGGTGGATGTCACCGGGGAGTGGCGCTTCGTTCCACTGCTGACGACGTACGTCCTGCAGGAGACGACGCTGAACGTGAACGAGACTGCGGCGGCGGTGTATTTTAACAACACGAACCCGCAAGACTCGATCGACGCCCTGAAACTGAAGAAGCGACCGCTGTACCACTACATCAGCTCCTACTACATCCCCATCATCGTCTGCGTCGTGCTCCTGTTTGCCACGGGGCTCTTTCTTGTCATCGCGTGTTGCTGCGGCACCCGTCGCACCACCCGCCGCGTCCACCGTGCGCAGCTGCGGCTGCTGGAGTTGAAGTCCACCCCGCCCCCGCGTGGGTCTGTCGCGGTGCTGAACGCCATCAGTCCGGAGAGCAGCAGCCGCAGCAGCAGTGAGGAGAGTCGGCGCAGCAAGCGGCAGGCGCTGAGCCGCCGTAGCAGCATGCACGCCGCCGCGGCCTCCGCCGCCGAGTCGCGCTCCGGCAACGACAGCTGTAGCAGCGACAACGGCGAGGACGACAGCGACCGCGAGGAGGCGGAGTCGAACAGCCGCGAGGAGGTGTCACGCAAGTCGTCCCACAAGGCAAAGGAATCGACCAAGTCGGTCAAGTCAAAGGCATCGACAAAGTCCGTCAAGGCGAAAGAGTCCTCCAAGTCGCTCAAGTCGAAGAGCTCCGCGAAGTCGGTGAAGGGGAGTTCGAAGAAAACGACGGAGGCCAATTTTCCACCTCCGCCGGCCCCGCTGCCCGGCATCCGTCCGCGGAAGTCATCAACGTACCCCGACGACGCGCCGTCGCTGGCGGCCTCAGCCCACATGGCCCAGCGCTCCAGCCCCACGAATACGGTGGTGCATCAAGTGAGCAACCCCCCGCCGCACGCACGGCCCTCTCAGAAGGGGTGGTTTGATGCGTAGTGGTGAAGGCGAGGCCGGAACATGACGTAGCAGCATAACTGCTTCATTACTATACCCAGGTGCGCCAGTATTACCCTGTAGATTTTCATTTCGTGTATCTCGTCTGTGGTCCACCTATCTAGTTTGCCCTTCTTCTTGCTTTCCCTCTTTCGCTAAATGACTCTTAATGTAAACATGAATTTTCTGCTGCGCTAAGTACGCTCTTTGGTTGGTGTTCTTCTTTGCTTGTTTGTTTCACTTACTTCATATGTTTTTTTTTTTTGGCGTAAACTGCTTTTTTCTTCTTTTTTGATTGCGTCCAACCGACATTCGTGCCCTGACCAGAGCCGACTCCAAACCTTTTCTTTTCGTTTTCCTCCTTTTTGATGTATTCTTCGCACTCTGTTTGTCATGAATTCTCTTCTTTTTTTACTTTGTTTCATGGAACAACTCTTCCGAGTTCTGAGTGAAAGTAAGTTCTCTCTCTTTCTTCTTCTGTTGTCGCTATCAGAATGCACTACAGTGCGTGTTTTTGTTACTGAATGAGGTTCGTTTCGCTTCTACCTCGTTCTGGCCAGAACCGCTTTGACATTCGCTATGTATTGATTATTGAGCAATGTTTTCTCAGACACATGACTTTTGGTCCCACTTCAAACTTGTTTTTTTCTTCTTTTTTTTTACTTTCCTCATGGAACTCGTTTCTTCTTTTTTTTTTGGTCGCTTAATAGTTTCTTGCTCCTGTTCCTTTACGTCTATGTGAAAACTTTTCTTACGATTCGTCCTGTTTTCATTCAAACAACGGTCGCTTTGATCAACACAGAAAGATTAACATGCATTGTGGATGGCACTCGTGTGCAACGGCGCACCTCACCTCACGCAACTGTTTGTGGCATGACAGCGGCGCGTGCACTATTGGAAGAGAAGAACGTGGCTGTGGCACGGCAATACGCTGCGTTGTCGTCGTCCAAGGGGGAACACTACGTGGATTTTCAATGAGCTCAAAAAAAAAGCTCTTTTGTTGTTGCGGTCTCGTCACGTTAGATTTAGTTGTATTCAAGTGTGTGTCTCATCCCCTCCACTCCTACTTCTCTCTTTCTCTCTCTTCGGGATCGTATTTTGTGTGTGCGTGTGTGCGTGTTTCCTGTCACCTCCATTAGGTTGGTGAAACACAGCTTCTCCTTTTTTCCCCTTCTTCTCTCTCGTCCGTGAGTGAGTTGATATATATATACACTTCGGCGTCGTTGGCACTTCTCTGGCATATACACACAACCGTGCACAGCCCCGTCACTGTTGTGGGTGTTCTCTCTTTTTGTACTCGATCACAGGTCTTTTCTTATCGTTTGTACACTCTGTGGTTCTGGCCGTCGTGTCGTGTTTGTTCACAATTGAACTGTCAACTTGCGTAACCTCGGACTTCTTAGACTCGTTTGCTACCCTCACCAGAGCTGTCACGTATTCAGACGCGCAGTGGTAGCAGCGTCACTTTCTTCCTGTTCCTTCATCGAAGATTTGTTGTCACGTTACCACAGAAAAAAGTTGCTTTTCTCTACTGCACTCTGCTGGCCAGTGCATACGCATCTTGCGCACCAGAAAAATTGAAACCAAAAGACAGCCTCTCTCTATACACTCAAAACACAATCATTCCATCGAATCGCCAGCTTCGCACTTCCGCACATATCCTCTTCATTAAGAACACCTGAGCTGAGCTGCGCTTGGAAAGAGAAAAAGAGAAAACATGTCCGCCGTTTCGAACAAGACTGGCAGCCCGAGCCGCGAGATGTCGACCATCGCCGCCACCGCACCAGCGGCGTCCACCGATCCCACCTCCGTTGTGGTGGCAAACAACAACCACGCCAAGAAGCGGCCGCGTGGGGCGTTGAACAAGATGGCCCGCACCATCACGAAAGGTCCCCGTCTGCTCGGCCGTCGCATCAAGCACTTCTTGAAGGATGACCTCTACATCGACGTGCACTTCCAGAAGGCGCCGCCGAAGGTGGTGACGAAGGAGTTGGCAGTACTGGAGGTACTCTCCGTGTACCACCGCTGGCTGCGCGGGGTGCAGGCGCTCCTCTCGATCGCCGTCCTCATCCTCTCGCTGCTCAGCGTGGCGCACTCGGCTGTCGTGGTGAACTGCACCATCTTCGTCGTCTCCCAGGCCGCCTGTCTGGTGATCTGCAAGACCTACCACATCAAGGCGCAGTTCTCCGGCGTCACGAACGTGCTCTTCGAGGGGCGCAACATCTTCACCTCGCCGTACTTCCCTAACATGGTGGTGGAGCTCATCCTGTGGAACATCCAGACGCCGCCGTGGGTGTTCTGGGGGGCACCGTTCTTCAACCTGCTGGACTACTTCATCTTCCTGCGCATGTACTCGATCGTCATCTACCTCAACAACGCGGCCTACGTCTACCGCACCTTCTGCCGTGCCATGTCCGCCATCAGCGACCTGCCGCTCTCCACCTCCTTTATGATCCGCACCGGGCTGCTGTACAACAAGATGCGCATCGGCACCATCGTGATCCTCTGCGCGTGGCTCTCCATCGGCTGCCTCTACGCCCGCGCGGAGAACATCGGCCTGGGCGACGCGCTGTGGTTCTCCTTCCAGTCCCTCGCCACCCTTGGATACGGCGACATCACCCCGTCGAACCTGTCGGGCCGCGCGGTGGCGTTCATCGCGTGGCTCGCCAGCTACAGCCTCATGGCCTACCTCATCATCGTCCTCTACTCGCTGCTGCGCGCGTCGGAGCAGTCGCAGAACATGCAGACGCTGATGGAGTGCCACGACCTGTCCCACAGCCTGCGCAGCCGCTCCGCCCGTGTGATCCAGATTGCGTGGAAGCTGCACCGCGCTCGCAAGGCGAGTCCCAACCCGCCCTCGTGGAAGGAAAAGGCGCGACGGCTTGTCCTGTCGTGGCTGCTGACGCACATGATCGCCGCGCTGCGCCGCACCCGGCAGGGCCTCAGCGATGCTCAGCGTTCCCTGCAGGAGACCACCATCCACCCGCTCACGGGTCTCTCCGCCTTCCAGTACAACGCGTTTCTGCACACGACGCACAAGTCCGCGCGGCACCTGCAGCGGGTGAAGGATGTGGACCGCGTGTACCTGGCCCTGCGGGACCGCGATGTGCCGGCCTCTTCGCTTTCTCGTCGCGACATTGAATCCATCCTCATCCTCCCCGGCGACTCGCTGGAGGTCGACACGGTGACGTCGCCGTTTGCGATGCTCGCTAGCGCCGGTGTGGGGGGCGGTGGAGCCGGGGCGGAGTCTGCGGCGGTGGTGGCGGAGGTGGCGCAGTGGAAGGATCGCGTGTCGCAGTTAGAGCAGAAGTGCCTGCGGCTGTCGGAGGTGCTGGATCGGATGAGCGCCATAGCCGAGACGCACCCGCCTAGCATGGCTGTGTCGCAAGCATAAGGCACGTTGCTCCCACTTTTTTCTGGTGCTGCTGCCGCTGCTGTTATTGTTGGCTGGTGGCCATTCTTGTTGAGGTGACCGCAGTTTGCTTTTTTTTTTCAAATTGACTTTCTTTTTTCTTTTCCCCCTGTATTTTTGATTTCTACTGTGTTCGCTGTGCTGCGGTGCTTCCCCGCAGCTTGGTGTTGACGAACTATACGCGTTCTCCAGGTTTTATAAAAGTAGAGAACATAGTTGCCATTTCTTACTCTTCTTTTACAAATATATACACACGCATCGAATCGTACGCGCTGCGTCTGTTTTGTTTGGTTCTGAATATAGTTTCTGACTGTCTTCTTGACAGTGTATAATGAAAGAACTACAACACTTTCCTCTGCCGTTGCTGTTGTAGTTTTTGTTTGAGACCAGCGTCTGTGTGCTCGGGAGTGGCCAGTGCTGTTTTCTTTTTCTTTTGCTCACGTCTTGCTGGGGGAGAAAAAGTGGGTTTGTGTGTGTGTGTGTGTGTGTGTGTGTGTTTGTGTCTGTTAGCGGCTCGCCGCTGCGGTTGCTTGCAACGTTGGTTTGTACCGACTTCGGTTGTATCGAGGTTGTCACAATTCTCTCTCTCTCGCGGTGGACGAGCCTCGTACGACCCCTGTGCACATGGGATCTCGAGGCAGGTAGCAGTGGTGATGACAGAGCACAACAGAGCGTCGGGTAGTGGAGGCTTGGAGTCCCGAAATCGAGAGGCGAAAGACACGGGGCCTGCTGCTCTTTTTGCGTTTACGCAGACACGTACGTCCTCCCTTTATTTGGGCTGGTGTGTGTGTGCTCAACATCGTTGTTTTTCGATTGAATACTACTTCTGTTACTGTACTTTGAAGTGCTTTGTTAGTTGATGTTGCGCCGGCAAAGTTGCTGACTTCGTCCTTATGGCCGTTTTTTCTCTTCTAATCTGAGTAACAAACGACAGAGTCTTCTTATCGACTCTCCTTCTTTCTCTCTCTCTCTCTCAGAGATACAAGGGCTTGTTGTTGTTGTTGTTGTTTTGTCTCTGCGTGTGTGCTACACTGCCCTTCCGTGATGCATTTTTCTGAAAAGAAGGTCTGCTGGTGAAGGAAGGAACCCGTCGACCAGTAGTAGAAAGGTTTTCGGGGAAAGACCAGCGTGCAGTTCTGGACTCGCTGCGATGCATCGCAAGACGCCGCAACAGTGTCAGAGCATAACGGATCGTGTGTGACTATGACGAGACCATACCGCGATGCTCTTTTTTTTTCGCTCGCCTTTTATGTTCTCCAGTCCATCACTTCATTCTTGACTTCTGCCTTTTTTTTCTTCTTTCAATTGCGTGTTGAACGTCTTTGGGTGACCGTTCTCCTTCTTTGTTTTTCATTACCATTATTATTATTGCATCCGTGTGTCATTCAGTGAAACTCATCTCAAGTGTTTATACGCATCCACCTCAAAACGCACCGGATAGCAGGTGTGCGGCGCCCATTTCGTTGTCCCACTGGGTATTTTTGTTTTTACGCACGTGCCTCTTTGCGTCCTCACGCACACAACCGTCCATCTACGACTATCGTACGCTCCGCTATACACACCGTCACGCACACACACACACACACACATATACGCTTGAAAGCAGCTGTGCTTTCCATCTGTTAAGGCAGCACCCTTGTCCTGTTCCTTTCCTCATTTCCTTTATACACACCACACATACACACCCTATCTGGAAACTGTATTATCAGGATGGAACTGCGGTCACGTGTGGAGAAGCTGTCGCAGCTGCAGGCGCCGACAGTGGTGCCGCCGACGTCCACCCCCGCCATTAGCCGTCTCGTGTCGCTCGAGCATGACCAAATGACGCACCGCTGGCTGCGCGGTGCCATGTCGTTTCTCGCCTTCATCTGCTTCGTTCTCTCCATCATCCAGGTTGAGAACAACGCCGGCAACATCGTCCTGCACGTCCTCATCCTTCTGCTCTCCCTCGCAGGGGAGGTTTGTATTGTCTTTATCTACCGCATCAAGGCCCGCTTCGCCGGGGTGTCGAACCCGGCCACCCGCACCATCAACCCCCTCCACTCCCCCTACGCCTCCATGATGCTGGCGGAGATGGTGCTGTGGATCATCATGGCGCCGCCCGCGGTGAGCAGCCAGGCGGGCTGGGCTCGCGTCCTCGACAGCCTCATCATCCTCCGCTCCTACGTCTACGTGCTGTACTTCATCCGACTGACAACGCGGAGCGTGTTCAAGCGGGCGGTGGCCGCCGTCTGCGGTTACCGCTTCAACTCCTTCTACCTCTTCCGCCACACCTTCCTCTCGCGGCACGCCTTGATTACCGCGGTGGGCTTTCTCCTCGCGTGGCTCGGGCTGGCGTTGCTGTACAGCAAGGGGGAGAACGTGAGCTACGCCGACGCCGTGTACTTCTGCTTCTCCACGACGGCCTTCGTGGCCTACGGCGACATCACGCCCATGACGTGGGTGGGGCGCTTTGCCGCCTTCCTGGCGTGGTGCCTCGGCCTCCTCATGGTCGGCTGGACCGTCAGCCTCATGCACGCCCTGCTGAAGATCAGCCCGGCCGAGCGCAACTTGCACACCCTGTTCCGCACGAACAAGCTGTGCGCGCAGATCCCCGGCGAGGCCGCCCGCACCATCCAGCGCGCTTGGAAGCTGCACGCGGCACAGCGGGATCACAAGAACTACGTGGCGGTGCAGTTCAACGCGCTGCTGCTCAGCGCGCAGGCGTGCAGCTTCCGCACCCTGCGTCGCGAGCTCGCCACGGCGGAGATGGCCTTCCTGCGTTCCACCTACACCTTTGAGGACACCCTCACCGCGCTGAGCCGGCAGTCCTCACCGCGCTCGACGCCGGCCGGCTCGCCGCGCTCCCCCGGCAGCACCAACGTGAGCAGCTTCGCCGGCAGCTCCAACGCACCTCGCAGCGGTCAGGCCAGCCGCCGCCCATTCTCCCTCTTCAAGGAGGTGAAGGCGAAGCAGTCGCCGTCCATGTCGCGCAACGTCTCGACGGCGGCCCTCGACGGCGGCAGCGACGACCCGCACAACAACAGCAACTCGAGCAACGGGCCGGCAGCGGCGGGGACGCCACCGCCGCCGCCACCGGCCGCTGCCGCCCGCGCTGCCCCGCCGGCTCCGTTTGCGCTGCGCCACCCCGTCCGCTCGACCGACAGCGGGGCGGCGGCGGAGATCACGACGCGGCTGTCACGGCTAGACGAGACGCTGAACGCGCTGATCCGCAAGGCGGAGCGTATGACTCCGCAGCGCCACTCCCTCACCGAAGTAGCCTCGTAAGAGAAGGGAGAGTGTTGTGTGGCAGGCTCTCGCACTCTCACAAAGACGTGCATGGCTGAAAGAAGCGTTGTGCTTCATTCACCCTACTGCCGTGTTTGCGTTTATGAAAAAAAAGTTAGCGGATGTCCTCTTTTGTTTCACGATTCTTTCAGCTTCTTTTTTTCTTTCTTTTTTTTTCATCAGAGCAAAAACCGTTTTTCGGCTAGTTGCTTGTTTTGCGCCTTTCGTGTGTGTTCAGACACCACCTTTTTGTTGTTGTTGTTGTTCATGTCTCTGTGCGGAACGACGCTTTTGTCCCGATCGCGGTCGCCTGATCAACGGTCGAAAACAATCATTATAAACACTATACCTTTAAATTCCTGTATATCCATATCGCTGTCTGGTCGACGTTGTTGTTGCTGTTGCTGTTGTTTTGCTCAACTGTACTTTCTGGCGTTTGTCTTTTCCTTATTGCTTTGACCACAAATGGAACACGAAAACACAAAACATGAAGGACCTATCTGCCTATTGATCCTTCCAGCCGTGAGTCTCGCACTGCTGTACACCGGCACTTGCACAAACAAACAACGACTTTGGTGCTCTTCCTCAATGCGTCTCTCTCTCTCGGTGTCCCGTTGCAGGGAAAACACAGAAGATACACCTGGCTGTCTGGCAATCCGCCTGCTGCCGCTCGCGTGCTAACGCAGGCAAAAAAGCACATGATCCGTCTGTGCATGCCTTCTGGCTCGCATTTGTTGTACGACTGCTAACTCGTATTTTCTTCATGTTCTCGTCATCTTCTTCGCCTCCACTTCACTGACGCCCACCGGGGAAAAAAAAAGGTTACTCGTGTAAACACCCACATTTCTCTTTGTCAACCGAGAGAAACACAAAAAAAAAAGGCATTTCGTGCCCTCTTCATTACAGCGCCATGACCCGTCAAGCCGATGTGCAGCGCTCGATGAACGACGTGTCCGGAGACGGGCAGGCCGAGAAGACGTCGACGCTGCGCACCTTCGACCAGACGGCCCTGCAGGACCGCATGGCGAAGCTGCGGGCTGAAATCGCGCAGAAGGCCGAGGCCGAGGCCGCGCGGGAGCGCGAGGTGGCGAGCCGCGACGTGGCGGAGGCGGATGTGGCAGTGGTGGCGGACGCGCTGAATGTGCCGGCGGCAGCGGCGAAACGGCAGCTGCAGGAGAAAAACGGCGACGTCACGGCGGTGCTGCGCGAGGCGGTCGGTTTGGGCAAGGCACGCGCGTAAAGTGAAACCGCGAAGAAAGGGATGGGCAGGGACGGCAGTAGCACTCCCTGTCACGGAGGGAGAAGAAAGAGGCTCAACGCAGAAACGAGCTGTGGAAGGTATGCGTTTGAGGAATACGGCGACAAATGTTGAGCTCTGGTTGCCCGTTTCTTCTTCACCTGCTGCTGTTGTCTCGTGGTGCATGTCAGGGGAGTGTTCATGTGCAAAAAAAAAAACGAGGGAGGCACACCTGCGGTATTCATGCCACCTCTCTTGAGTGTCTGCCGCTCGTTCGTTGTTGTTGTTGTTGTTGTTGGTCGCGCTGGCAAGTGTTGGGGGTGAGACGTGAACGAATGTGACTCTCTAACTAAACTCTCTTTGCGTTTCCGTTAATGAACTCTAGCACACAAAGTGATGGGACGTGAAAGAGGATACTTTTATGGTATGTGCGATTATTGTATGATACACGACTCTTCCGTGAAAAGAGGCTTGCGTGCGGGTCCGAAAGACACGTTCTTGCAATGCACCTGTCTCCTTGCGGGAAACGTCGAGATTTCGCTGCAGGGCTGCACTTGGAAACACTCGCGCCAAGAATATGCGAGTCACCTCACGTGTTGTTAAACGACCTATTTCGCTCTCTTCTCTTCTCTTTTCTCTCTCTCTCTCCCTCACCAACCCCGTCAGCAACACGTCTCCCAAAACCGCCTTTCCTTTACATCAACAACAGCAAACCGTGTGCGTGTTTGTGTGTGTATAGCGAAGCGTCCACTACTCTTTAGCTAACTGCCGTTTACAGTTCTTTGTGCTTCGCACAGACCGCAATTTCAGTTTTTCTTCAAACTATTATTCTCCTTGCTATTTTCATCGCTAGCGTTTTTTGTGTGCGCCATAAACGACAGCGCATCTTGTTTGTCTAGCAGTGTTGAACTCTTTGTTTGTTGAGTTCTCCTCCCACCTTTTTCTAAAGCTGCCGCGCTGTTGCTGTCAAGCCCCAGCTTTCCGTTGTTCTTTTCCTCTCCTTAATTTTGCTGTTGCAATTTCTTTAAAATATATAATTCTTACCACGTAACTCCTATTTTCTTGCAAGAGGTTTAAAGGCTTTCCTCCAAGTAGATCTCAACAGCGTCAGCTTCCAGTGATACTCTTCTTTTCTTTCACAGCTGTCTCAGCTCTCTCTCTCTCTTTTATTTTTTTTGCAAAGCACCTTTTTTGTTTTTTTTTCTAACAGCGGAGACGCACTTGACCTTGCAAAGATGCAGTACGTCCGCAATCTCTTCACGTGCAGCGTGCTGCCGTCGGCAGACGCGAAGAACGCCACGGAGGAGCGCGAGGTACCGCAGCTCACAAAAGGCAACTTCCAGTTCAACTGGATCGGTATCTACATCATCACCGTCCCGTTTCTCTTCGTCTTGCTTGGCATCTACCTCATGGTGCCTTTCACCTTCCCCATCCTCGTGTGGTTTCTCTTCTTCTCCATCGCCACCGGCATGGTGGGTGTCACCACCGGCTACCACCGCCTCTTCTCGCACGGCGCCTTCACCGCTGGCCAGGCGATGCAGTGGGTGTGCGCCTTCATCGGCGCTGGTGCCTTCCAGGGCTCCATCAAGTGGTGGGCCCGCAACCACCGCATCCACCACAAGTTCACCGACACCTCGAAGGACCCGTACGATGCCCGTCGCGGCTTCTGGTTCTCGCACTGCGGTTGGTTTATCATGCGCATGGACTACGAGCTGCTTGGCGACGCGGACGTGTCGGACTTGAAGGACAACCTCGTCATTGACTTCCAGCGCAAGTACTTTGGTGTCATCGCGGCGGTGACCGGCATCATCCTGCCTCTCATGATGGCCGGCGCCACCACAGGGGATTGGAAGGGCGCCTTCTTCTGGGTCGTCTGGCTGAAGATCTTTGCCGTGCACCAGTTCTCCTTCTTCATTAACAGCCTTGCCCACATGGACTGGTTCAGCGCGACGCAGCCCTACTCCGACGCCACCACGCCGCACGACTCTCTCATCTGCGCACTCGTCACTTTCGGCGAGGGCTACCACAACTTCCACCACCAGTTCCCGAACGACTACCGCAACGGCTACCTCGCCACGCAGTTCGACATGACCAAGTACTACATCGCCATCGTGCACTTCTTCGGCTTCTGCGACAAGCTGCACCGCGTGCCGTACGACGTCATCGAGCGCGCCGCGGCGCTGCAGGGCATCAAGACGCACGAACGCCTGCTGCAGGAGAGCATCGAGGAGGCGAAGCGGCTGGAGGTGCCGGCGATCCAGGTCTACACCATGGAGGATGTGAAGAAGGAGGTGCAGGAGGGGCGCAAGCTGATCATCATCGACGGCTACGTCCTGGACCTCGGCATCCCCATCGCCGTCGACCCCGCCGCCCGCGAGCTTGGGGAACACCTCAACTGGCTGGACAGCCACCCGGGCGGCCGTGCGCTGCTCACCGCGTACGTGGGCAAGGATGCCACGGCAGCCTTTAACGGTGGGGTGTACGGACACACGGTCGGGGCACACAACTACCTGCCGGAGCTGCGGGTGGGGCGGCTGAAGGGGGCGTCGACGACGCCGTCGCGCATCTCGCCGAGCGGCCTGGCGTCGGGGGTGACGTTGGGACGGTGAGACAACGGTGTTTGGCCTCTCATTGCATTTCGATACGTTTCGCTATCCGTTAAGTGTAGCATACCCGATGTGATTTCTTTTATTTTGCTCTTATTATTATTATTATTTCATTTGCGCAATGTTTCCACACAAGAGAGAGTTCTTTTTTTTTTCGCTGCTTTGTTTTCTTTCTTTTTTTTTCTTGGTTGTTGCGAACGCTTGATGGCTGCTGTTGTCTTCTTCGCTATTTACCTAACTGTCGCGAAGGCTTGTTTCGTTGAGCCAGAAATCGACTCCCCCCTGCGGTGAATCGGCGCACTGCTGCGGAGAGAGACTCACATAGTTCCTGCAGCGCGGCAAAACCCCGCCTTGACGGTAGATCAGTGCATTGCTTCTTGTTCCAGCTGATATCAGCTGAGCTATTCTGTAAAATGGGACAATAAGTAAGTAAAGAGCGTAAAGGAAAAGAAGAAAATGTGCTCGTGCATATTCATTTCTTCTTTGTTGTTGTTGCTGTTGTTGTTCTCTTGTATGTGTGTGTGCGCCGTCGTCCTCAAAACTGTTGTGTTTTTCCGTCCCCCTTTTTTTTTTTGGCTCCTCCGCCGTCGACGCCGATAGACCTCCTCTTTTCTGCTTCTGCTTCTTTGGAAATACTGCCGAAGTGTCGCTCTTTGCTTGCTTTTTCTTTTTGTACCTTCGAAACACAAGAGCGTGCTTTGTGTTTCAAACATCCATGTATGCAACGCCGAAAAAGTGGCCGTGAGCGGAATCGTTTTGTTCGCTTTGTCTTGGTTTTTTAGTTATTTTCTTCTACCAATTCCCTTACATTTTTATTTTTGCTTTTAGAAAATGTGTGTATCCTTTTCCGTTTTCATTCGTAAACTGATGGGCATGTGTGAAGACAAAACTATGTCCCTGCACTCGCTTTGAAGAAGAAGGTGCGGGGGAAAAATTCTTTCTTTCTTTGTGGAGGTGCATGCGCATACCATCAGTTTTCTACCTCCACCCGTTTTTTTCTTCTCTTCGTCTTTTTTTTCTTTTTTTTTTGCTTTTTCCGCCAACGCCAACCTTCCCCCAATGCGCTTTTTTACTCATTCGTGCGCGCGCAAATTAAGCCTTGGTATTGCGGTTTGTTCTTTTGTTTTTCCCTTATCCTCTTCTCTCTTTCTCTTCCAGCTATTCTCAGATTGCTTGACAAACATTTCTTCGTTCTCTGTGTGTGACTCTCGAAGTTGGGTAGTTTTAGCCCCGTGCGAGCCGTCGTCCCCCTCATGTCTGAGTACGTACGTACACGTACCGCTCGCCATCAAACATCTTCCTGTTTCTTTCCTTCTGTCGTGTTCTCCCCGCTCACAAACCTGAGTCGGCTACCAACCTAACTAGTTATTCCATTGTAGTTTCTCTCTTTCTCTTAGCCCTTCTTCATTGTTTGCGTGTCTTTCTCTGAAAAGCACTGCGAAACATAGTTTCTTTTTTTGTTGTTTATGTGGGTTTCTCTTCCTTTCTTTTCACTGTCTCCGCTTTCTTTCAGCGTTCTTTAATAGGTTTTTGTTTTTGCATTTCCCTGTTCTCTTGCAAAAGAAATGAGAAAAAAAAGGAAAGGGAGTGGTTATGTGCGTATCTTTTCTCTGTTTTTCCTCGTATTGTCTTTTGCCTTCTACCTTTATCCTTTATTTCACGTGTGAAAAGCAGCGGGAAGCTGTGCTACTAAGTCTCTTTTGTATTGGAAACAACTATTACGAGAAAAGAAAAAAATGTGGTTCAACTTCGTTTGCTATTATGATGATTATTTCTTTCTTACTTCTTTCTTTATTTCGTTTTTTTTCCTTTTTTTAAAGGTCGATTTTTATGTGTGTGTATTTGCGAATAAATGCACAAGACTAACACGCAAACAAGAATCCATATAAAAAGGTTAAGGTTAAGCTACCACAGATTTGAAGGGGATCGCCGAACAAGTTGTGTGAGTTTCGCACGCAGCTCAACTGCTGTTATGCACTGACAGTATGTAGCTGTTTAACGAAATAAGACATTTCATGTACTGTGGGAAAAAAAAGAGGTCGATGGGGTTGTTTGGGTCCTATTTCACGCCCTCTCCTTCAATCCTGCACCTTCAATTCTCCACGTCCTTCGCACCTCCGTTTCTTTTTCTTCTTTCACTCTCACTCAGCACTTCGAGGCACTAGCACACCACAGTAGATCATACATTACAAAATAAAAACTGAGAAACTCGACGCTGTCTCAGATCCCGTACCACTCGAGCGTCTTCCGTCAACTGTAGCAGCTCCATTTGAGGCCAAGCTGCTTTCCATAGACCACAGCAGAAAAACGCAACTTTTTGCTCTTTCTTTTCCCCCTCAAGCACGCCTTTTTTTTCTCCTTTTTCACAGAACTGGCGGAAGCAGAGACCAATTTGGTCGTTGTTTCCATCCATCCATACAGTATAGGTTAGTTTACAGGTAGTCAGAGCCGTCTGAGAGCGCCGTTTACCGACGGTGTTGTTTTCACAGACCACACAAGTGTTCTTCAACTCCTTATTGTGTCGGTTCCATTCCTAAACACCTTGCAGCTCTTCCATTTCGCACTTTCTTTATTGTTGTTTATTCTCTTCCTCTTCCTCCATCAATAAGATGCGTGATAGATTCATTCCATAAATTGAAAATTCTCCTACTGTCTTTTTTTCCCCTTGACCTGCACCTCGCTTGACAAGAGTACGTAGAAAGGCCACAGAGGAGATGCCTCGCAAACCCGCCAACCACGGCTGCGACCAGGCCGTCTTTCCGTTCTCCGTTGCCCCATCGTCGATTGCACCACCATCCTCGGCTGCGACTACACGAGAAGACCGGCAGCTGCAAATCTCTGATGACGTCGCCCGCTGCTACCTCGCACTAAAGCAGGATGAGCGTGTTCGTGTTCTTCAGCGGGAGCGCCAGCACGCACAGGGCGGCAGCATCGCCGACGCCGCCACGGCTACCTTAACGCAGTGGTGCATGGCGCAGCGCGAGGACGGCGCGGTGGGCCTCGTGCCGGTCTGTCTTCTGCATCGTGTGCCCGGTGTGACCTTCACCCTGCACAGCGCGGACTCGACCCCGTCGCCGCACGACGACACGGGTGTCGCAAAATCCAAAAAGCACTCGTCTGCAGTGATGGACCTCGAGGACGACACGGACGATGCTGTCGACGATGTCCTGCAGCTCCAGAGACGACGCCAGACCAGCCTGCACGAGCGCCTGCAGGCCCTTCACTCACCCATCCGCCACATCGACGCGGCTTCTTGTGACCGTAGCTTTACGAACAACGCAGCAAGGAGTCCACCTTTGTCGTCAGAACAAGTGCGGTCATCGCAGCTCAGCGGTGGCAAACAAGAGGCGGGGGCGGAGGTGCTGCAGCTGACGCGGGAAGTAGCGCAGATGACCGCTGAGCTGAACTGGCTGGAAGGTGTCGTGGCCCCTTCGCTTCGTTCCGCGAGCGAGGCGGCGCAAATCCACACTCGAGTGGAAGGGGAGCTGGCGGAACCCGGTGCGCAGCAAAAAGATGCCGCAGCCCCCTCGGACGACTTCATGGCTCTTCTCGCACTAAGCCCAAAGAACGCAGCCACAAAGGCTGCAGAAGAGGATCAGCGCATCACCGCGGAAGAGGCACAACTGGCGGAGCAGCTGGAGACGGCTCGAGCACTGAAAACGCGGTTGGCTCGGAGAACAACGCGGGACAGTGACAGTGACAGCAGTGACGGCGAGGTCCAACGCTCAGAAGATGGCCAGCAGAAGTCCAGCAAGGCTTCTTTTCTTGCTGCGCGTGACATGAACCGCCCCACCCCACACAACAACAAGGTACGTCCATCCGCCACGGTCTCCTCCCCTGCGCTCACACACGACGGGGGGGATACGTATCGCGTGGCGCAGCTGCGCCGCCTCGTACAGGAAGAGCGGGGCACGATGCGGTGCTACCGCGACCAGCAGCAAGAGCTGCAGCACCGCCTCGCGTCACTCCATCAGCTGGCATTGGAGCTAAAAGCGGAGGAAACGGCCCTGGCAACGTCGGAGATGGCGCTCCAGATCGTCGTGGCTGCCCAAGGCGAACAACCGGAGTCGTCGACCGAGGTGTGGCCGCGAAGCCTGCCGGGACTGACAGACGAGGAGGAGGCGGCCCTCTGCTCCTCCGTCGCCGTGTGTGACAAGTACGCACGGAAGCTGCAGGCGTTGGACCCGAAGGCAGTGCACGGCCTCACGAGCAGCCTAGACCTCAGTGAGATCCGCGGCGGCCTTGGCAGTGTCCGGAGCACCTCCCCAGAGGCAGAGGAGAGTCTGCTGGAGAGTCTCTCTGCGACACCGGAGAAGCAGACGGCGGCACGTACGGCGGCGGTGTCGACGAGCCCCGCTCCGGCGTCCCTTGCCGCCTCTGCGCAGGTGGTGGAGCACCTCCGGCAGGTGCTGGAGAAGGGCGATGTGGAGTCGCAGCAACTGAAGACGAAAGTAAAAGCACTGCGCGACTTCTGCGACACCTACAGTCCTGCCGCACGTGAGATGGACGAGCAACTCCAGCGCGGCCGACGCATCCTGGCAGAGAAGCGGAAGTATTTGGCAGAGCTGTCGAACGAATAAGAGCCGGCGATGTGATCGATGAACGGGAAAAGAAACCGTGTGCGTGTGACCGAGTCCTATTTCCTTCTTTTTTTTTTAGTGCGACATCGTCCCTGTGGCAAGCTCGTTTGAACGATCACCTTCCACGTCCCGCTCTTTGCTATGTCGTCAAAACGGACAAACTAGAATGTGCAAACATATCTTGACGTCAACCGTGCTGAGTCCCTTCTTTTCTAACTACTACTTCATGTGTATCACCTGCTATTTTTCTTTTGACCCCCTTTTCCTGTCACCAAGAGCCATTCGACAGTGATGTCGTCTTGCTTTCTTTCAGTGGTCGTCTTTTTTTTTTTGT